>CAHIKZ030004817.1:1667500-1710000 GCA_903632075.3 Acanthosepion pharaonis | reverse complement strand
ATTAATCTCCCTCCCCAATATTTATCTCTCTAGACATACATATCTCTTTCTCTTTCTCCCTTTTTATCTTTCTGTCTTTTCCCCTTCCCCCATATTAAAACATGTTTGAACATTTGTTTTATATATATATATATATATATATATATATATATATATATATATATATATAAAAATGAATACGGAGATTTTAGAAACTCATGTTTATATTTTATTTTTGCAAGACAGGTTAATCGATATCGTCTTATAAGACCAAACGTTTTCGCAAATAAATGGATCTAAAATTCATCCAAGAACAAGCGAAAAAACAAATGTTCAAGCATGTTTAATATATATATATATATATATATATATATATAATAAAAAGCTAAGTTATGGTTTAAGTATGCTATATTTATGTATTAAAGTGGTCAATATCAAGGATAGATCATATGTAAATATAAATGTAGACACTGAAGTCAACATACAGCGCCGACAATCTGTTCCATGTTTTTACGCAATCATCATGCCCGACTTATGTGCAATATATATATATATATATATATATATATATATATATAGTCTTGCTGTTATCGAAGGAGTCGATCGTAGCCTGTAGCAACATTGATAAATGACTTCAAACATAGCCGTGCGAATGAAATTTGTTACATGGAACTGTTCGCAATATTTGTGCTAGTCCAAAGTCACAAGTCATCGGGGGTTTGAGTGTGCTAGCTTTGCTCAAACTGCTGCCCACGACAGATTATGTACCCTTCAGTTGACAGCCAAAGATCCGCTCGGAAGAGTTTCATTATAACTTACAGGTGCACTCGACGCGTGTTGAAAAAACACAAAATAGTACTAAACAATATTCTTGATAAGGGATTGCTAGTCGCCCGAACAGATGTTTGTGATCGGAAAATGATTTTAGCCGACCATTATAAATAATCCGCTGAGACAAAAGATATATATATATATATATATATATATATATATATATATATATATATATATATATATAAAGTCCTCAACACATACACATTTAAATAAATATTTATTATGGATTATTAAATTCCTTTCAAATTGAAATTACAAAGATTGTTTGCGAAACAGCTTCACAAAAAATATTTTTTTTTATGTTGCTGGCTTTATGATACAAACGAATCAATTGCGTTAGTATAGACGAAGCAGAATGTACCTACCTGTGCGGATGTATGATTTACGTTGTGTTATGTATGCGTATAATTTTTGTATCAATCGGCAGCTGAATATGCAGTGAACTCTATTAATACTACTGTTTATGCTAGCAAACAACCTCAGTCAATATATATATTTTTTATGCTTCAATATCGCTTAGTCTTTTTTAATACAGTATAGTAGAAAAAATATGCAAAAATGGGAATAATTAAGGTTTTGTACCGGGTGCAAATCCGCGACGACTGACAAACTTCCTGAACAAACACACTATTCTCTTGGTGCACCTTGTGTAAAACCGCAACGACTGATAAACTCCGTCAATTTACTCAATAATCTCTTCCTACGCCTCTGCTTTCTCCTTTATACGATTTTTCTTCAACGTTGCAGAACATTCTTCTTTGCTGAGTGACGAGTGTTCGGCGATTTTATGTCCTTTTCTTCCCTCCTTCATTTGCATGCGTGAATTCACTTTCCGTGGTTTTACGCGACCGCCCGCGTGAGAATACGTGACCATTCGCGATATAAGCTTGCCGGGGCAGCCATGTTTTTTCCAGTCAAAAAAAAAAAAAAACAAAACCTTGCACGCAGTACATATACGTTGCCGTTTGCTATCAGGTGGGTGATTATTTTCGTTCCAATTTTCACTACAGCTTTGAGAATTACTGATTTGTATAACAAATGAACAACGCTTGGTTGTTAACTGAAAAACTAATTAATGAACTAAAAAACATCGCTTTTATGGCAAAACGTCGGCTCCAGAAAAATAGATTTTTGATCCATTAAGTTCATTGGTTAGTAAATATTTTACCAATTTTTACTGAACATGAAGGCTGAACATGAGAACAACTGCAATTAAGAGGTGGTTCTACAATCTTCAACACCTCCAAACTTCCGGTCAGGGGCCTTGCTGCCGGATGTAGTTTAACATCATACCCAGGATTTATATTAATATTTAACATAAATATATCTTTAACATTTCTCTATCATTGGTTGGGTAATTCCAATTTTATTATGAATAAATTAATTTGCATAAGAAAATTTTACATTGTACTATACAATTGCACATGTTCATTTATTGACACGTTGGGCAATGTATAACGTGCAACAACATTTTAGTGATACCTCATATGTGTATCTTAGTTTATTTTAATTCCATGTCTTTTCAGGGCGTAGGCAATCATGGCTCCCCACAATTTGCTTTTTTCATTATCTGGAAATTGCCATGCATTCTTGTGAAAATTATTTGAGTGGTTTTCTATTCCATTACCCAGAGTTTGTAAGTTAAAAAGAAGGAAATCTTTGAATTCCAAACCGCTGAAATGCTAAGGCGATAGCGTCCATTTTAGCTTACTAATTCTTCTCTAGCTGGTGAGAAAAGAGACGGAAGCATCCCTTGAGAAATTGAGCGAAATTGGACGCTCGAGGTTATCCTGGAATTTGAAATTGTCCCCCTCCACCTACCGATCCTATTTTCCGTCACACTACTAGGCTCAAAAAGTGTATTTATGTCATAATTCAGATCAGACCATCCAATTTGCTCAGCAGGCCTGAACACACAGCTATTTCCATTTCAGATATATCTAGTCATTTTTTTCACGTTAATTTATTTATTTTTCTTTATTTGATTTCTTAATTCGTATCGATTATACGGGTAATTTAGATAATATCATCAAATGGTTCGTTCCACCCGAATTGTCTATTTTTGAAGATCGCGTCAATGGCCGTTATAAACATTCCTTTTGGCAAGAGTTATTTCCCTTGAGGTTTTGTTGCTAATTGCCTGACCTATCAGCCAAGGAGGAGTGAAACGTTTGAGCGAAATTTTTTGAGCAAACAGATTTCATCAGAATTTCTCGCAGAGAAAATTGATAGAAACAAAAATGAGAGGAAAAAAAACCTTAGATGTAAAAATGAATAAATTTATAAATGGAAATGAGAAGAACGGTCGACACAGAAGAAAAATGTAAATTGACTATTGTTCATAATTTGCAACCGTGTACGATTCAGCCTTGCGTTACTTCATTTTTTTTTTCTTTTTCAAATTATTCATAACCAATCTATCAGCTAAAGACTGCGTTACTATAAAACTATTTTTTTTCGTACGCTTAGAATCGTGGTTATCTCAGCGGAAAGTGGTCGAGTTTGAATTCATATCGGGGTCTCTGCGTTCACTTTCGAACAAATACCCTTAGAACTTTTTTTTTCTCACCCATACCAACAACTGTGTTTATAGCAGGGAAATCTGGACTGTCAATCCGTGGTTAGTAACCAGTCTAGGAAAAGGAAAACCATGAATTCAAACCTGAGCAGAGATGTTTTGAAATTTTCTGACACACTGTGCCACATTTCTCTGTTATTAGTCTTAAGAAGTGTGGATGGTTCTGCACAAACCGTTACAATTATAATCAAATAACATGTGTGTAGACTGGTGGTTTAAACCTGAAACCGAATTATTAAGACTTCATAAAACTAATCTGACCTATTTAAATTCACGCACAAACGTGTATATATATATATATATATATATTTCAATTATAGGTGCAATTTTAATTTAAAATTCATGAATCATTCATACAAAAAAAAACAAATATAAAGGTTAATGATTTAAATGGCGAGAATACATCTTCGCAAACAATATCAATAAGGTACACCAACCCCGAACCTGCATATGAATGATATGATCCCAGTTTATAAATTCCAGTTGCATAAAATATTTTTTATTTTTTATAAGCTTTCGTCTGTTCCTACAGACATCCTCAGGTATGGAAATAGATTTCTCATAGCATTTTTTCGGATTACATCTATATTTTCGTTGTCCTCTTATTACCGAGATGTAAAAAGAACAAATCTATTTCCATACCTGAGGATGTCTGTAGAAACAGACGAAAGCTTGTAAAAAATTAAAAAGACCTTATGCAACTGGAATTTATAAACAAGGATCATATCATTCATATACAGGTTTGGGGTTGGTCTTATTGATATTGTTTTGTGAAGATGTATTCTCGCAATTTAGATCATTAACCTCTATATTTGCTTTTTTTTTATGAATGATTCATGAATTTATATATATATATATATATATATATATATATATATATATATATATATATATATAGGTTGTCGGGTTACCTCCTCCTAATATCCGAAAGCGCTACTAGAAGACGCTTTCCTGACAATAAATATTCCGGGACAATTTTTGTCGCCTTTTTCTTACATTTTCCGCTTACACGTCGACATGTAAGTCTCCCGCGGAAACAACGCGTTTCCTATTGGGAAACGCATGAACAAAAAACACACACACGTACGTACGCACATTCACTCACTACACTTTCTTTCTCCGCAAAAGTTTTTCACATTCATTTGTTAAACACATTATTGCTTTTGTCGCTTGTATACCATTGTTACATTATCATTTCTTTGTACATATATATATTGGTTCTTGTCGTTTTTTCATTCATTTACGGGGACTCTCAACCCGAGTTTGCCATTTTTGTTGTGGGCATTTCAAGAAACACACATGTTTATCTTTTTACCGCATACACCGGCCCGCAACAAGGTAAAAAATGAGGGGTATAGTGTCTTTTTGTTTTTGTTTATGGTTTCATCATTTTTGTTATTAAATAATACACAATTTCATAACAGATTTGCAGAGAAAATCTGAATCGTTCTAGAAACCTGGATATCAATTTACTGTAGATGATATAGCGATTAAAGCAATTTCTATAAATTTTCGCCTGTCACTTTTAATTAATGAGGAGATTTTTTTTTTAAAAATCGAAATTATAGTTAGTTTCATTAGAATGAACATCTAATGCATTGAATATGTTATTTTGTAAAGGAACCCTTTTATGTACATATAATCCTTTATTTATAATAGCTAGGAAAAGACCAATTTTATGAGGCATTTTTAAAAGAAAAAGCTAAAAAAAGAAAAAAAAAAGAAAACAACCGGTTTCGTCCCAGGACTTATCAAGTTTATTTTTTCTGGTAATAGAAAATTTATAAAAGCGTGTAAATTAACTTAACGGATGGAATGGAATGGAAGAGAAACAAAATGAATTTCAAGAAACTATAATCCAATAACTTTCAGACCCAGTAAGCATTCCCTTTGTTTCCAAAGGGAAGGCCTCGCGGGATCTGATATACAAGGACTCTAGATCCTTGAGATGAAATGTGGAGTATGACCTTGATAAAATCAATAGACGGTCCGCACTAAAATTAACCATACATTTCCCACTATTTATTATAGTGATTTACCAAGCATAGCTTAGATGTGGCACAAGGCCGAAAGTAGGGGGCACCCAGTGAGGATCGAACTCACTACTCAGTCGTAATAGTTCTAGCGAGACAAGCTTACTAACCATTACACCACCTCGAGGTGCCCCCCCCTATTTATTATATGCTCAGAAATAGCAAAACCAGAACTATTGGTTAGGTGGCGCTTCCGTTTTATTTTATTTTTTTTAGCTTTTTCTTTTAAAAATGCTGTTTAAAATTATTCTTTTCCTAGCAATTATTAAATTCTGTACACACAAAAAAAAAAAAACTTATTTAAATCTTTTATTTAAATTCCTTGAGGTATCACCTGTATATTCGTTGTAGAAATACTCCATGGAATAAATAGAGCGTTCACTTCTAAATTCCAACGTATATCACCTGAGCGTACAACGGCCGAAACGTCTTCAATATGGCAATAAAGATAAAACCAACATATTGAATGATGTAAATAATGTAAATAATTAATCTGCTATATAAAAATTCATATATCGTTTTCATAGAAAGACACACACACAAACACACACACACATGTTTCAAACAACAAAATATTAAATCATTAACTCTTCAGTTATACACTGGGATATATATTGAAACATTTTAGTTTTATTATTTCAATTAGGTTCGTCGTCTAGTTTCGGCCAGCATAATCATCATCAGGAGCAAAAAAATAACCTTGCTTGTTAGTAGCAGTAAATTACATGAGTGAATGACTGTTTCTGAAGAAAGTGAACTTTATCTGTAGTTTTCATTTGTTTTAATTTTTTTTTTGTTTTTCATCCTTAATTTTATCTCAGCTTTATGTCGGTCAAGTTGTTTTCAAGATAGAGGAGGGGAAACTCCTGACTTTTAGAATTCCCTCAATATATTTCATCTATATATATTTCCCTCTCCCTTTCTCTTTATGTATACATATTATATATTTCCCTACACTCACACACACACACACACACACACATATATATACATACAAAAATACACACATACATATATATATATATATATATATATATATATATATATATGAAGAAAAATATACTGAAAAACAAACAAAAATCCTAATATGCGATTATGCTGTTTCAATGTTTAATGTCAACGTCGGACGTTTCGATCTAATAGACCATCTTCAGGACATATTCATAAAACATAATTAACAGAGACCATATTTTTCAACATGAAAAAGACGATTGGATATAAAAGGTACCAATCCAAACAGATAATGTTATATAAAACATTTCAGTTATCTGTTTGGACCGAAACGTCCGACGTTGATATTAAACATTAAAACAGTATAATCGCATATCAGGATTTTGTTTGTTTTTTCAGTATATTTTTTTCTTCATACTGTCGGATCTATATCCATTTATTTGTTTACACACACACACACACACACACACACACACACACACACACACATATATATATATATGTGTGTGTGTGTGTAAAATGAGAATGATAGATCCAATTGCGAGGTTCATAACATTAAATTTTAAAAAAAGGGCTCAATACAAAAAGGAGAGCAATATTCTTTATTTAAGGATAGTACATCAAAAACATGTAAAAACACTACACAAATGCAATAATGTTTCCATACGTATTAACACATCTCATCATGCATTAGTAAACAACTTTGAGTAGACAATTTATTGAAATTTAAAAAAAAAAGATGCACCCTTCTTTTCACGAGAAGAGGAAGTAAAGAAAAATAGTAAGAAAGAAAGACAAAAGATACAGTCTCTTTTTACGAGAAAAGGAAGAATAAAAAAAGAGTAAGAAAAGGATGGTTGCCAGATTTGTTTTGTTTATATTCAGATCAACCAATCGGAAGGGCCTAAGCTAAGTTCAAAGTACAAAGTAAGGTGGGAAAACAAAAGTTATGAAGCAATCACACGATTTAGAATCGTAGACGACATCCAGAAGTCATATAACGATTCGGATGTAATTGTCTACGTTATACATTCGAAAATGTTATTTCCTATGAAATATGAAAGATAATTTAATAAGATACTCGACAAAATACATTCCCATTGAGTTAAAATAAAATCTCATTTATATAGTTGGTAAGTAAGAAACTGATAAAAAGTTTAAACAATTAAATCTAACAAAATTATTAAAACATATTGAACAAACAAAGTTATTTAAACATATAGATGCTACAAAATTATTTAATCAAATAAATCATACAAAAGGAAATAGAATGTAGCTGTTAACTAAAGGGTCTTTATATAGGGTGTTAATAAACCCAATCAATACAAAATATCAAAATATCAACTAAACTACAATACATCTATACTAAATATTACGAACGCTACTAGAAGATTAGTGTGAAAGTTATACTACATCAAAACTGATTTTAGTGACCAAAAGATAAGCCTTTGGGGCAACAAGGATTAACTAAAATCAAAGAAGCAATTGTCAAATTTCAAAATTTGGCATGATTTTAGATTTAAAGGTATGTTATGTTTACAATTAACTGTTAATTCAAATCTTTGATTTAATAAAGCATTCCTATCCAACAACCTGCTAATCTGCATTGTTTCCTGTAAACACAGAAAACAAGTTTCATATATGGATCTACATGTCCTTGTTTGTTTTAAAATTTTACATTTTAATTTAGGAGTTTTATTTTGATCTTTGAACTTCCAAAAATATTTTGAAAGTGATGTATTTTTCTATAAGTAAAAGACGATATCTGTTGATAGCACTGGGTTTTGAAAGAATTCATAATACTATGAATACAGAACTTTTCAACCATCGGATTTTCCATTCTACAGAAAGAACAGACATACTCATGAGATTCGGTTAAACATTTGTATGACAATGAGCATTGGTTAGGATTTCTACATTTACATAGGTCAGTACACTTACAATAATTTCATTGAAACGTGTATTATGATTACGATTATTAAATTGGTTTATAGTTCTGTTGTTATGCAACTTTATGATTTTCCCGAGATAAATGATGCAACTATAACTTAGTTTTAATGTATTTCTGTTACATATTTTAATGAGATGGTTGTTTTTTCGAAAAATGTTAATCAAACAGTTTGAGATACTTGTGGCCTAACATAGTACTAATTGATTAAATGGAGGTGTGTACGAAATGAACTTCCTATTCCCATTTCTTTTCTTTGAATAACAGCCATCATATTTTCTAAACTGAATTACGGCGAACTTATACTGGCTACTCTTTAGAACTTAATTTTACACACTGCTATGTTTCTCAAAGACATATTTGTCCGATGAGTAGTTGCTGATTCAACCTTCTACAGAAGAAGGAATATGTTGTATTACCGAGGGAGGATTATTAGAGTTGGGGTGAATATAGTTTGGGTTGGCATCATCTTTCATATAAGGCTGAAAATTGTCATTAAATAGATCTAAAGTGACACCGGGAACATTTACTTGTTTAATATTTATGCTTATTTTAAATTTACTTGTTAAATATTGGTACGTATTTTAAACAAAACAGGCACGTCAGCGTAAATGACGGTTCTGTAGAGGATGCAGGTTCGAATCCTGTCAAAGGACGAATATTTTCTATGAAAATTTCTCGGACATTCAGGCCGGTAAATGTTATTTAATACTGTTTATTATAAACAGAGCATTTACTTAAATACTTGTATCTATAAAAAAGAGCGTTAAACATAAAAATGTCTTTAATAAATATATATATATAATTATTTTTTAAAAATATGATTCCATAGTGAGACAAAAATTTCTATGTTTTGAAACTGGTCACCCGTATTCAAGTTTAATATTGAAATTAAACTTGAATGCCTATGACCAGTTTCAAAACGGAAATTTCTGTGTCAGAATGGAATCATATTTTTTAAAAATAATTACAATTTAGGTTCAACTTCTGTATCGAGTACTTTTTTTTAATAAAAACAAAATACTAAAGAACTTAGGATAATCAATGTAATAATTCTTTCCTATTATATCAATACACACAGATATATATATATATATATATATATATATATATATATATATATATATATATATATATATATATACTAAAACAAACAGGATATTTGATTTGGAAGGATGTAGATAATATGGCGTGTACAAAATCTGATAATGTCAGACCAATTAACCCAGAGGCTTGTATATTTTCTGCACCTGTTGTCGACACGATTCTTTAAGAGGGTTATTAACAACTTTAGCTCGCATGAAAGACATCAAACAAATTCACACGATTTGTCATTATTCGAATATCTCTCCTGCATTTATCTTCCATTCGCCACGAACAATATTACCAATTTTCGGAGACGAAAACATTCATTTCAAAACTTTCTGAGCATATATCCTTCATACCATTTCGAATTGTCTAAACGCTAGGCAAATATGATAAACAGGTATATCCTAGCTCTTTAACTGATTTGAGTAGCATTTAGATATATGGCATATAACTACCCAGACCTCACTTCCCGTTTTGATAGAATTGAAAGCTTTCCGAGTCATTGTTGGAAAAGAACTATTTTCCACCCTCTAACGTCTCTCTCTTCCATGGAACATACTCTGATGAAATACATTCCTTGGTTCCGCCTGGTTTAACATTCACGTTTAGGACCCACCATGCCAAAAATATAGTAACAAACCACTGTATTCTATTGTCGAGAAGTAATTTCTACTCAACTCTGTCCCACCCTTTCACTGTCGAAACAGTTAAATGCAACCACTTCTACTCCAACAGCTTCTTCTGTCGCACTTCCCGACAGTGAAACTCCCTTCCTCTTACTTGCTTCCCTGATAGCTATAACCTTCAAATATTCAAATGTAATATCAATCAACATCTTCTGATGCCCTGATCCTGATCCCCCCCTCATTATCCTTTCCTCAAACAACCCTCTTTACCCTTCCTCTCATTCTCACTAACCCCTTGCGTGCTAGTGGCTTTCCCGCATTGCTAGGGGTGAAAAAAACAACTTCTCCTTGCGAACCACATTCCTGTGGAACAGATTCACAAGATGATGTTTCCCAGATCACTACAATCTTAACCAGTTCAAGTTTAGAGTTAACCGTTATCGCCCCCTTTAATGTAACCCTCTACCTCGAGTGGTCCCGGGCCTTGTATAAATTGAATGTTACTGAAAAAAAAATGAGGATATTTTTTTAAAATAGACATGGTAATAACATTTACGACTATTCCACTCAACAATGGCTGTACAGTTTAAAATAAACATTGAACATAATCACCCAGTTTTCTTCCAAATATAATGTTACGTTTGGGATGTTATCTCTTGCTAAATAATAAAAAGTCTACTGCAGAATATAATATTTTGTAGATGAGGCTAAGCATCCTGCAGAAGGGACGTTTTGTTCTTTAATTTGTATAATCGTTTCATTCAAAGGAAGGTGATAATGCCACTATGACGCAAAGGGTTAATGCAAGTGAAAGAGGCCGAGAAGCATTTTGTGAGGGGAAAGGACAATAAAATTACAAGAATAGGGAAGACAGGGGATGGTAATCGAGAATAAATCAAAAGAGAGTTCCACAGGCGGGAAGTGCAAAAAAGATATTAGAATAAAATATAGGGTTATATTTAGAGAGTTCCCGCAAAAAAACTACCTGCCAATATAGTTATATAGTTATTCGCTTAAATTCAGGCAGTCGAGACGGCAAGGATGAAAGCAATATTTATTTTGTTGTCATACAAAAGTGTGACACAATGTCAAAAGGAGGGATTTAGGAAGGCTGGTCTTCAATCTGTCTTATTTTAAACTTAGCTAGTCATGATAACTGAGTCAAACTTTCCACAGTATTCCGTACACCAAAACAACACATTCTTACTTACTATTCTTACTACAGCCACCATAATACCTCTAAGTCTCTATGAAGTCCTAACTAGTTCCCATATGTACAATTTGTCTGTGATGCGGGGATAATATTTATTTTGTTTTAATACAAAAGGTGGCACTAGGCTAAAAGAGAGGAAGGCTGATCTTCACTTCGTCTCAACTTTAACTTATCTAGCCACGATTACTGACCCCAAATTAACACAGTATTCTTTACACCGAAACAACACATTTTTACTGACCATTTTTACAACACCCACCGTAATACCTCAGTGTCTCCAAGGAGAAATATTATCAGGGAAAGAATCCTCATCAGAAAAAAAAAGTGTCATGAAAATATTTATAGAAAAGACACAGGGAAGCAACGTCACGGCGGGAGAAAAGTGAATGGAGTTAAGATAGATTACATTACTAACGCTTTTTTAAAAAAATTGTCAAGAATCTCGATATATACATATATAGTAGAACACCAGATTTGGCAGCAATATTCAATGTACGGTAGATTTATAAATAGGCAAGATGATGACACATTCCTAGTTTTAGATTTAGCAATTGATTCAATAAAAACAATCCGATTCGTGCCAGTGGAAAACGTGAGACTAGGAGCGCGAGAATGGTTGAAAAGCTGATTATGGAAGGAAGAAATGGTTATTTATCGTCATTAAATGTTCAGCTTTGGAAACGTTAAAATTTACAAGCTATCCATTGCCCCAGTTAACCACAGATTGTAGGTTATTTACGAGAGCAGGTGACGTTTTTACTTCATGTAATATCCTGGTTGTGCTAGTAAGATAAGAATAAATAGTTTTGTCATCAGTCTAAGTAACTAATTGGGAACTGATGGCATTGTGGAAATAAGAAACAAAATCGCTCCAAGGATAGAGGCCTGAGAGACCCCTACATTTGTAATTCTGAGGATTTCATTGTTATTAATACTAATTTGCATATACTTACTTAATCTACCAATATCCCAAGATATAAAAATGCAAACAGGATTTAATAATAGCAATCGACATCTTAATATGTCATGCCAATAATGCTGTGTAAATGACAACACTTAAAGAGAAAACTGAAAGAAAAAAGTAGGCATATAATAAGGTAAAGCAAGAAGAAAGGACTAACTATTACCTGTATGAACGCATAGTGTATGTTTGTTATCGAATGAGATAGTACCATGTAAGAGCTTCAAAATAGTTCTGATTATTAAAATATAGATAAATATCCTTAGAAACAATCAGAAGTGTGTTGGACTCTGTTATTTAGTAGTTAGTCTCCTATACGCCAGCGAATGCTTGACCATCTCTTCACAATTGAAGAAGATGCTTGAACCGACAGAATGTTGAGAATGCCTTGAACCTAACATATAAGCAACGACGAATTTTGAAGTGAAATAGGAACTAAAAGCAAACTGAGGCGTACAATGGGAAAGGGAGAATTGGTATTTCTGAAAAAAAATAAAGAAGAAAGAAGGATTGGAGAATTTAAAGCTCACAAGATATATTCAAGGCAGAAAAGGGACGAAGGTGCAATTGATCTACTTAAAATGTTTGTGTGAACTGATGGAGAAATTGAGAAAAAAAGTATGGTTAATGTTGCAAACTTACAAGATCGAATAAAGATAGGATGCTGGGAAGAACACGAGATTACCTTACAAAAGTAGGGAAATTGTCTTGATAACCGTCAAGATATGGTAGTCACTGTGATATCAATGTTGTTTAGTGTAGCACAAATATAACGGTGTATCATGAGAATATTATGATCTGACTCACGATGACAATGACTAAACTATGAAATTATCACACCCGATGTGGAATTGCATATGCAAAAGTTGTAACAGCATAAGGCTGACAGCTGTGTTTAATTTTATTATTTTATCTTCTATCATTAATTCTGGAGTATACAGAATTCATATATATATATATATATATATATATATATATATATATATATATATATATATATATATTATTCGCTTGAGGATGAAATGGAACTAATGTCTTTAATTTAATTACAAAATAAAATTCTAAGATTTTAGCTTCCATTTTTGAAACATGGTTAGTACTGTGTAGCGAAAACCCATATTTTAAATCAGTTAATTTATAATATTAATGCTCTGTAAATTTACCTTGAGCACTATTTTGTAAAATAAAAATATCTATAAGAACACGGGATTTTATATCTTACTGTTCTTTCTATATATATATATATATATATATATATATATTGTATTGTTGTCCACAGCTCTTCAGTGTGGCTACCATTAAGCCGTCAGCGCAAGGCAGGGACGAAGGTGAATTTTAGCGTATTTATTTTTTTAGATAAACACATAGTAACTGAGAGGACTCGGTCCGCTTGCCGAAGAGTTTTGCTATAATAGCCGTAAGAGTCACTGTTTACAAACCCACATTTCCTCCGCTAGAGAGCTCAACAGAAATAAATTTTTCAGGTGCCCTATATATATATATATATATATATATATATATATATATATATATATATATATATATATATATATATGGACTCTCCCGTTGTATTCAGCGTATGAGGGTCAAGTGACTGAGTTCCAAGGAACCGACAGTCAGACACCTGCACATATAATTTTTCTTGTAGTGGTGATGGTTTTGTACAAAATCAACTTGGTGCACTACGTGCCACAAGTTTCCCAAACGTCTCTCCGCATGTTTTAAATTAAGAGTCTTCTTTCTCCTAGACCAGTTGCCATCCAAGGCTATAGAATCCAGTCAGTCCGGCTATTTAACCATAGCTGGAGGGAGAAGAAGAGGATTAATACCTCTTCCAAGGGTATTAGCATTAAGTGAATGTAATGGATTCGACGTTATGAATTGAGTGCTCTGGTGGCTGATTTGGCGTTTATATACATCACCTATTTCATACGTTAAAAGATGCCATTTCTCCGCCTACGCCGATACCTTAGGAGTAGAGTCTCTGATTGATGGCAAATCGGCTGAGTTTCGATCCCGCCTTGAAGCACTCGGGTGTCAAGCCGCCTTGGAAACTTGTGAAACGAGCTTGTATGAGGATTATATATATAAATATATTTTTAGACAGAATATCACCATTCGAGGATGTTTGGTTGAATAGTCTAGACACATTTTAAATCGTTATTATAAAATGAAAAATAAACTTTAAGACTCGAAATGATATTCGTGCAGTTTTACGGGATATTTATTTATTTATTGTCAGTTAAGTGCACTCCAGGAGATGTCTGCGTTGAAGTGATTCTTCAGTTTGGTTTTTTTAAATATGTGTCAAAACAAACTTGGTTATATCAGTTTATATTTTCTCCTTATCTCATAACCAGAAAAAAAATTTAAAGATTAAGTGCTGTGGGGATCAGTGGAGGATTAGCTTCGAATAAATGTGTTAGGTTAGGTTTAGTTAAATAACTGACAGTATGATATTATCTATTAAGTTTCAACTTAGAATTTGGTATATTCCCTATCAGAATAAAATCGCGCAGATAAATAAGTTTACCCTTATTGCATATGGACTATGCTGAGGTAAAGGAAAAGTGCCCCAGCAAGTAATTTCAAAATATTTGTTCGCATAAATAATCAGTTACCTTGTATTTACAACCTTGGACAAATTAATTGAAACAAAACGAATTCTTCTGTTATTATTTACTAGTTTTTTGGCATGTTTTCCAATAAAACATGAACCTGTTCACATGTAAGTCGTTCCTTGCAGTATGAACTACAAAGTCTCGATTAGATTTAAATCAGGTGAGTTTCCGAGCCAGTCTACAGTACGCTGATTTGCTCACTGATAAGGTTTGCCAGTGTGTTCGTGCATCGTTACAATTTATGCACGCACCCTTGAAGTAACGTCCATCGCAGACAATGGCCATAAGACAACTAATCGACAGTCGAGACAATAGTGTGTGTGTGTGTGATAAAAATCTGATGCAATAACGGATGACGCAATATGTTTCAAGGCAAAGCAAATTTCATCATACACCCCGAAAATAGATTCATATTACGGCACACCACTGCAAATGGTAAAATAGAAATCGATTACACCGTGTTACTCCAGTGGGTCTAAAACTGACGGTATGGCGAAAGAAAGAAAACTAAAGAGGTTGTTTTAATTAATTTGCACAAAGGTGTGTTCTGTTCAAATGGCTGAATTCAGAGCTAGTCTTCATCCTGATCATTTATGAAGGTCGACTAAAAAGTTCAAACTCTGACCAAGATACTCTCATGGAATGTGACCAAATAAGTTTTATTTTTCAATATAGTCTTGCTTGCGGTTCACACACTTCATCCATCGGTGTTGCAGTGCTGGATCATATTGGAGAAATAGTTATCATCCTGTTGGCCAAAAAAGTCATCAACAATAGATATGAAGTCATCATCACTGCAATAACGGTTACGAGTCATTTTTGTTCGTTTCCGGGAACAGATGATTGATGGAGCCAGGGGAATAGGTAGGTTGATCAACAAGTTCAGAGTCACTGTCATGAACACCAGCCATAGAAACCAAGGACTTTTTAGGGGAGCATTATACAGATGAAGCAAGAGACCTTTGGTACCATTTCCTAAATGCTAGGATTGTCCCTTTGTCGCTGATTCAAAATGATGAGCCCAACACTCATCCTGGTTTAGGAAACGTTAAACGAAACGGTCTGTATCAGCCTCAAACTATATCAGATGTTTCCGCGATGAGATCAACCTGATGCGTTTTGGATCAGGAGCCAGAAGACGTGGAACAAAACTTCGTCATGCCAAGCTCAATGTGCAGAATGTCACGGGATATGATAATATCACAATTGGATTTATCGTCAATTGCTGCCATCTATCACCATTTGGTGAACACGATCAATGTTTTCCTCGCTGGTGAGAATTGCAGGACATCTAGACATTACGTCCTTATAAAGTTTTGATAAAGCCGGTGCGTAATGTAGCAACCATGTCAACATGAATGTATTTGGAGACTAAACCCATTTCTACAGGTAATTTTATGACACCACAAATTCTGTTCATTTTTAAGCAAAGTCGCTACTAGTTACTTTTGAAGTCTTCTTTAAACATTCAGATGACAGTCATTGATAAGAACTGAAATTGACAATATTTGATCTTACGTAGATTTATAACGAATTTCATTATCTACATTCTCTTTTTCTCTCTCTCTCTCTCCCCTTCTGCATATGCTAATAGTATTTGTGATTTAATTTTTAAGTCAATCGCCTGTCATCCATCCTCATTTGGTGAACACGCAGTACATTCATCATTCCGTTTATTTCAAATTTCTGGCGGAGAGATTTGCGTCATGGTGCTCTTTTTCTCTAAGACGGTACCCAACTGTTGCTATTATACTGTGAAATCGATAAAATCAAAAGAAAACAATGCGCATGCGCGATATTAAAAAAAAAATAATATGGCGACAATTTACCCATCGCATCCTGTCGTGATGCTACAGCTGCTGGAGATTCCGAAGTGGTCTGGACGCCGTAGTTGAAGCCAATGGCGATTTTGTTTAATAAATAGACTCTTTAGTGTTTCAAAATATTTTTTTGCGTAATTTTGGTAAACATATCTGTTACAGTGAGATGTCAGTGTTATTTTCATTTTGGCGTCATTTAGACGACAATTTATCCATCGCACCCTGTATATCTGTTAAAATGAGATGTCAGTGTTACTTTCATTTTGGCGTCATTTAGACGACAATTCATCCATCGCACCCTGTATATCTCTTAAAATGAGATGTCAGTGTTACTTTCATTTTGGCATCATTTAGACGACAATTTATCCATCGCACCCTGTATATCTGTTAAAATGAGGTGTTATTTTCATTTTGGCGGCATTTAGACGACAATTTATCCATAGCACATAGTATAATCACCATATGATAAGGACGATAAGGGCGAGGTTTTCTCGGCCAAAGAAACAAAGCTCTTTTCCAAAGTAGACCCCTGGGAACATTAATAACATTGAGTCTTATGAATGCCTTCAACTTAATCAAGAAGAGACGTTGAGGCTGATGGCGATTTTATTGAATGAATTTACTTTTTAGTATTTCAAGACATTTTGTGTAATTTGGGCACATATCTCTGTTAAAATGAGATGGCAGTGTTATTTTCACTTTTCGAATCAATTAGACGACAATTTATCCATCGCACCCTGTATTTCCCTAATCGGTGTTGTTGGCGCTTTAATGTAACTCTTTAACTTTAATGTAATGTGGCATGCAATTTTCATCACCTTTATTGGCGTCGAAGCTTCCATGACGGGACTGAAAAACAAGATTTTTTTGTTGTTTGCTTGGATTTTATCACTGATGACTTTCTATAGATATGTTCTCAAATAACTGACGCAAACTCTACGTTCGATTTATTGAGGAGATTTTCATATAAACAGATGGCCTAGATGAAATTATATATATATATATGAATAGATGTAAATATATGAATAGATGATATAAATATATGAATAGATGAAATTTTATATATATATATATATATATATATATATATATAAGTGGCCTGACGATTGCATCCAGCATGAAACAGACTGTTGCCTCTAAGTGCTGACTTCTGTGTTCATTTTTATATTTACTCACGCTCTATCTCTGATATTGAACACTTTATCCCATAAATATAGCACGTCTTAAGACTATATTTCTCCATATACACGAGAGCAGCATTCGAATTCTGGTGTTTGAGAATATACCAATCGAGATTATCATTCAAAATCTCGTTTAGACACAGATTCGCGAGACTTTCTGTTCATGTTAAATGGTTTAACTGTACTATTACATAAGCTTCTCAAGTTATTTAGACAACTGCGAAGTAAAAAATAAATCAAATCAACCTTTCCTTGTTAAAGTTATCCCCTGATATTTAATGTTTCTAATATTGTGAGTTTTTTTTCTTATTTCATCGCCTGCAAATGCCAGAGAAAATGTTCTTGTCTCCTATTGGTTTAATGATATTCTGTATCCGTTTGTGAGTGACAGATAATGTATTTTTTTTCTAAATTACGTGTCCCCGTGTTCGCTTCATTTCGGAATTTCTGTGTCATATTCAGATAAGGCTTACCTTTTTTATTTTCTTCGATTCCTACCAGATTTGTAAAAGACCGTTTATTTCATTCTTACTATTAATTCTTCAAATCCCTTCATTATTTTTCATTTCATGCATTTAAATAGCATTATTGAAAAATACCTTAATGTCCTTTGCAATTTTTTTCTTCTTTCTTCATCGCTTTGGTTATTTATTCGGAATTTTGTTCCTGCTGCAAGTTTATTTTCTTTTTTCTTGAATTTCAATGTTTTTCGACTTTCCTTTAAATAATTTTGGTTTTTGCTTTATCTGGCAGTCATTTTGCCAATGTTTTTTTTTTTTCTCTTACAATGGTAGTTCTTTCGTTTTGCATTAATTTGTTTTCTTTTATTTTTCTTCCATTTTAGATCTTGCTCTTTTTTTTTTTTTTTATTAATCATCAGTTTTTATTCTCCATTTTTTTCATCCATTCTCGCTTTTACTTTTTTCGTCTATTGATTGTTCCTCCTTTTTAAACTTTTTCTTCCTCCATTCTATCTCTTTAATTTTCCATTTTATTAATTGTCCTGTTTTTGTTAAATATTTTCTTCGAATTCTTTTCTTTCCCATTTATTAATTGTCCGTCTTTTTGTTACTTTCCCTCTTTCATTCAAGGTTTTTCATTTTTCTTTTATTATTTGTCTTTTTTTCACTTTTGTTAGTCAATTCTACCTATTCCTTCCTTATTTCCTTCCTTTCTTTCTTCCTTCTTTTCTTCTTTCTTCTTTCCTTCTTTCTTTCTTTCTTTTTATACCTCTTTACTTTTCTTTGATTCTTCTTTTTTTCTTTCTTTCTTTCTTTCTCCTTTATTTTTATTAACAATCCGTCTCTTTTTATTTTTCTTCTTCGAAGATTGCTCTTTCTTTTTCTATTGTTTAAAATTTCCATCGTTTTTTCATTCACTTGTTTTCTTCTACCATTTTATTTTTTTCTTTCTTCTATTAATTGTTCGTCACTTTTATTCCGATGTTTCCTTCCATTTTGCATCTTTTTCTCTTCAATTAATTATCCGTCTTCATTCTCATTTTTATTCTCATTCCATTTTCCCGCGTGCAAACCATTTTTCCTCCACGAAGTGATACCATGTTTGTTTGTTTTATCGTTTTCTTTTTCTATCGTTCAATTACGAAATTTCTTCTTTTTAATATACCCCTTCTTATTTATTTATCTTTCATTATTTTATCTTTCCTTTTCCCTAAAACTTCACTCGACTTTATTTCGTACTTTTATAATTTTACTCAACCATGCCCCTTGTATCGGTTGATTGATTTTTCTTTCACTTTCTCATTACGTTCCTTTATCTTGTGCTCGCCATTTTTCTATTTCGTTCCACTCGCAGATATAATGCGTTATTTTTTTCTGTACTTTGCTCCCCCATAAATGTCGATACAGAATCAGATAGACAATGTTTGGAATGAAACATTATCTTCGAATGTTAACAAATTTGAAAATCACTACATCGCCATTCCAAATGTAATAATCTATTCTTTCTTTTCTTCTGGAGTAAATTTTCTCTTTTTACACACACTCCTACTTCTTGAATAAAGAGATCTCGCTAATGTTTTTTTCTTCCTTTTTATCGTTTTTTTTTTAATGTTTTTGTTTTTCGCTGCATCAGAATTTTAATTTGATTAGACCCTTCTCCCCTCCCTGCACTTTGCAGTTCTGACTCTTATCAGATCTGAGTTATTTTTTCTTTTCCCAAATCGATTTTCCGACCATTAATTCAATTTGTTCATTATTTACGAACCCTGCAATGCATGTTGGGATTCCATTTGCGTTTTAAAGAATATTTCTTTTTTTTTTCTTTTTTTACAAAACAAAAAGAAAGAGAGATTTCGAAATATTGTCAGCGGAACTAATTTTGCGAAAGTTTCAAGAGAAGCGGTGATTAACATTTCGCAAAAAAATAAAATAAAAAAAATTTTTTTTTTAAATTTAAAAAAACGACCGCTCTTGATAAGACATTTGGAAGTAGAACAGTAAACAAAATAATTTTACATGATTTTGCACAAGAAAATAGATTTCGTAAGCTTGAGAATGGAGGAGCCGTAATATGAAGCCCGAAGAATTTCATGAAAAAAAGATCGACATGATATGTCGGACTTTTTTTTCTATAAAAAAAACAAAACAAAACAAAAAAAAAAAACGTTTTTTAAATATCTGAACCAAAAATAAATTTTCTTATGAAAAGATAAGCAAAATAAAAAATAAAAAAAGCCAAGTATAATAAAATAAAAAAAATAAAAAATATCACACTGATTTGTATTATATTAAAAACAAATGATTATTACAATAATTTTACGGAATATTTTCAACATCTACCTATTTTTTTACTCACTGAAAACACAATCTACAGGCTAAATTAAGGTCGACATTCAAACGTTGGCCCCTCTACGAGATTACAAAATTGAAATATGTATTGATTTAATAAGACCATATTTGAAATAATTCATCCTTGATAGCAGTTTAATATCCGCTGAATAAGAGAGATTAAAAAAAACAAAACAAAAAAAAACAACAACATTTTTTGAAAATCTAGATTATTGTATTTTTATTGCAGCAATAATTACATGTATGATATCTATTTACATATTATAGGGACATCTTGACTCTCCAGAATATCGTATCCTTTGTATCTCTTAATATATTTTATCCTTTTGCTATCTCTCTTAATCTTAATCCGCCAACCATTTAAACAAGCGTGTTAGCCAGGTATTGATTTCCTTTGTCTCTCTTGCCTTTTATATGCCCTATGTGTCTCAAATTTTCTAAACCCACTTTTCTCAAAAAATACCCTAGAAATTTGAATTGTATCTTTCTGATGTAAAGTATAAAATAATTTGTTGTTTCCATTTTCTCTAAAGCTTCACCCTGGCTCACATGTTCAGTCTATAGTATTCTCACCATCCTTCTGTAGAACCATATTTCTGTCGCTTCAATTTCGTTTAATCTATGATGAGATTATCCAGGATTCTTAGCCATATAGAAGACCTGATATTACATGACAGTTCGTTACTCTTTTCTTTGTTTCTATTGAATTTTTCTCGTTTCTTTTTACTTTGCTTAGCTTTCAAAAGACATAATTCGCTGTGCCAAGGTGGACCTTCAGTACTTCTTGATTTTGATGTCACCAATTTGTAATGTGTATGTTAAGCTGTTCAATTTACTGTCAACCGTACATTTTCTCCTCTTGCAACTGATACTTAGTCCTTTCTTCTAGCTTTCCTTTACTACCATCTGTAGGAATTCTTGTAGATTCCTTTCTGTATCTACTGCCAATATTTTCTCATCTACATATCTTATGAATACTTGTAGAACATCTAATTCTATACAAAGTCGCCTCACGAAATAGATTGAATATGTCCGGTGAGAAGACACCTACTTGTCTTACACACCTTTCTATTTTGTTGTATTTACTAAAGTCATTTTTAATCCGTATACAGGAGGTTTGCTTCTAGTACAAAATCCAAGGTATTCTAATCTTTATCCCTAATCTGTCAAGGTTATCTAAAATTTGGAACAGTTCTTCGTGACGTAAATTATATAAAAGTTAATCAATATCATTGATATATTAAGATTTATGATACGATCCGTTAATGCTAGAAATGTGAAACCACCAACATGATATTTTAAGGTTTGTATTTCTGGTAAGGGGAGGATTGTGGCACCATGCATACTTAGCAAGCTGGAAAGAAATATTCATAAATATATGATTTATTTTACGGTTTGTCAACCATTTGATAATTATTTAGAGCTGAAAAATATTTGGGTTTTGAGAATAATTCTTTAATTGCGTTCAAGCGATCTGGGAGAAAGAAAGAGAAGAAGAAGAAAAAGAAAGAAAAAATATAATACGAAAACCAGGTCATAAGCGAACATACACACACTCGATTGATACATAACAGATGTTGGAAGGTATCCCGGTCAAGCACCTGACCTACTTCCGTGTCCACGAAAAATGGAAGTTTGTTATCAATTTGGTTGAAGAAATAAAGTTTAGAGACAATGAAAAAAAATATGATAGGTAACAGGTGGGAAGTTTATCTAAGGATATGAAGACAAACCCTTAATACGAACAGCACAGACAATTCCAGAATTGAAAATAAAGCCACACAAGATGATGTTGGCTGAAAATGTTTTTTTGAGATAATTAAGATTTTTGTTATCAAGCTTCGAGCGAAGGAAAAGGTGAAATATTTTCATTCGTTCACGAAAACACCACCCAGTCTGGGAAATCCCTTTCTTAGATCGTATCCAATTAGCGATAAACTGTTTGACAAATACCGCGTGTAAAAAAACCGAGAGCGTCATTTCGGTCACGTACGAAAAGGACAATTTGAATTTTTTATTTTTTTAAGCAAGGTGTTTCTTCCCCCAGAACAAAGCCACGGATTGTCCACGCCCGACTAAAGACGCCATTGGCTAGATGGGATCACGTGGCGCACGAAGGAGGAGGGAAAATACCCGACCAGGACCTCATTGGCCGAGAGCGGCCACGTGACGCACGAGGAGAATCGGTCGACGCCCCTGTCAGAGGTGTAAGTGTGAGAAGCCGATAAGAAGCGGGTATACGCCCTCAGAGACACAATAAGGAAGTAGGAGTGAAAGTGAATTACCGAAAATGGAAAATCCTAACCAGAAATAAGAAGGGTGGATACGTATTTAGAATTATCAAAATTTTACCCTGGCGCCGACAGACCCACCCCAGTTTTTGACTGTGTCAATAAAACAGGACCCCAACCGACAGAAATCAGTTTTGCGCCGCGGACGGCGAGGGAGTTTGAGCGCGGGCGGCGGGCCCGGTTCATTCGCGCCTTTGCGGGCAAGAGAGGCCGGTCCGTTTGGCCTAAGTAGAGAAGTTCGTCCAGACCAAGCCGAAGATAAGAGAGTTTTGCGCCGCGGACGGCGAGAGAGAGTTGCGCCGCGGACGGCGAGGGAGTTTGAGCGCGGGAGGCGGGCCCGGTTCATTCGCCCCTTTGCGGGCAAGAGAGGCCGGTCCGTTTGGCCTAAGTGGAGAAGTTGGAATCAGAGCAAGCTGAAGAGAAGAAGTTAATTCGCGCACTGACGGCAGAGATGAGTGACCAATAATTCAGACTCTGAAGAAGAGAGTTGCGCCGCGGACGCACTGACGGCGAGAGAGATCAGCCGTGAAAGACACACCGAAACACAAATTTCTTAGAGAGCAGACAACTGGAAGCCTTAAAGTTGCCTAGTAAAAGCGTTGTGCCACAATCCACAGAACGGGTCGGGAGGTAGACATAGTCCTATGTACCGAGCAAATAGACATAAAAGTTTGTTACCTTTTTCTTGATATGTTGGACCTTGTGAGTTGTTATTTTATTTCTTTTTTTTTATACATAATTGTGTGTTATCACCCCGTTAGACTCAACTTGCATTGCGGCCCCAAGCCCTGTTTGATCTCGTCTGTCTAAGATCAAGTCACAACGTGGGTAGGCAGACCGGAGATCAGTGCAGTTACCCTGGTAACCAGGCGTTGGAAGCAGGTTGGGAACGAAGAGGCTGTTATCAATCTAACCAAAGGGTTAGAACGTCACGTTTGGAGCAGCGAGGAGCGAACAGCTGGCGCCGCGACAAAAGACGTCACAACTGGTGCTGTCCGTGACCAGGATATCAGAGCCTGGGGAGCACGTCACGTCACAATTGGCGCCGCGAACGGGATCGAACGACACAGTCGACGCTGCGACCGGGGACGACGTCACACGAGGATGGGTGGTGATTTCAATGTCTACCTGCCTTAACCAGATATTTTATGAAAATTTAAATTGTCTAACTGTCAATATTTACTCGGTATCCAAAAACTCAGCATCTACTATATATATATATATATATATATATATATATATATATATATAATATATATATATTAAAAGAACCTTCAGATATTGAAAGCCGTCTACATTAAAACAAAGAAACCCAACTCAACAAAATTGCATTTCAAACTAGTCATAACACATTACATTGCTTAAAGACATATGGTTTTGTTTTTAATATTTCGTTCTCTCGTGTGGTATGACGTCATAGAACCGTATCAGGAATCTACGTCCTATGTCTGTTATACCGCGACCATTGTCAATCGCATAGCAATCTTCTGTGTCAACATAACAGAATATCATCCTTGATGGTGAATATCTTTCTTTAAATGTGTATATAACCTCTCTGAAGATGGCTCATGTTAGCCGAAGGCTTAGATCAAGGAACAGCATAATGAAAACATATCCAAATGTTAGACATGTATGTCTGTATTTTCTCCCGAAATTAAAGCAACGATACGAAGATTAGAACAGACGCACACATACACACACACACACACACACACACACACACATACATACATATATACATATATACACAGACACACACACACACACACACACACACACACATATATATATATATATATATATATATATATATATATATATATATATATATATATATGCAATGTTACATTAGAAAATGCACATACCCAATACAAAACTGAACATTTTGTTTCAACATTAAAAAATCGAAAACTTTTTTATGTAAATATTTATTTATTATGCAGAAACGTGTAAAACGTGTTCGCTTTTTTAGCGTTGAAATAAGATGTACAGCTTTTTAGTAGGTATTCGCATCTTCTAATGTAACACAGCATAATAAATAAATATTTACGGCTCTAATTTAGAATTCTGCTGTTTTAAATTAATATTTTGAAGGCTGAAATCTTACTTTTCATTCTTTTACATTTGAACGTATATATATATATATATATATATATATATATATATATATATTAAGATGATTAGACAAAGCTGAAGATAGATTTTTAATCAAAGACGCGTTTCGCCGGAGAAAACCTTAGATTTGGCTTCCTGAGTTCAACGAAAAGAGAAAACACGAAACCCTGCGTCAGTTGAGTGTTTGGTCTTCTTTGAAAAAAAATTACATTAATTCAATTTTGCTTATCATGTGCATGTTCTGGCTTGAAGAGAATCTGTATGTATGTATGTTCTAGTTTCTTTTATCTATATCTGTTTACACACGCATACATACATACATACATACACACACACAAGTAGATTAGTAAAGTTAATGATATAAAATGGCGAAATTCTTTAGCAAACAAAATTTTAAAGTTGCATTAACCTATAAATCACTCGATGAATGTTATGATCCTTGTTTTAATAACTACAAGCTATATAAGGTCATTTTTTCCACCTGCAAGTACTTTCAACTATACATTCAGTCATCCTCAGACATAGAAATTATTTTGTTTTTAGTCAAATCCAGGTAGTATCAGAGACGAAAAAATTAAATTCGAAAATTTTGTTTGCGAAAGGATTTCACCATTTTATACCATTAACATTACTAATCCACTTTTTGTATAAATGATTCATTGTAATATAAATGCAACTACACCACATATTTGATATGTATATATAGGTACCTCCAATGAGATCGCTAAAAAAAAAGCATAGCATGATGAAAAAAGACGCCAAACTAAAAATTTTATCGACTAAATGTTTGTTATTATTAAGAGGAAAGGTCAACAGTATTTTTTAAACATATTTTTTCCATTTTTAATCGTTCTAGCAGGTCCGAAATTTTCGTTAAAAATCTATTTTTTGAGTCAGCAAAAGTGACCATTTTTTCCATTTTAAAAAACTGGAAATCTGACTTTGAAATTTTTAAAATATCAATTATCATTTTTCAAAACTTATTTTAAGAAAATCAGAAATTATAATGTTTATTTAAAATATTTTGAACCAAACTTAACTTAGCTTTTTGTGCCAAAAAGATATAATTTGAAAATAAAACAAAAGCAGGTCATAAACTTTCGCGTCTCTTGACATGTGATGAATGATATATTTACGAATTCCATGAGGCTAATTTGTTCTACGGAAGGAGAAAAGTGAAATAATTTACATTTACGTGAACAAATTATTTACCCCTGATATTTTTAACAAAAAACTTTCAACGGTCTAATTTTGTTTTTTGTACTTAGCTTTCACCTTTACGTTTATGATGATTTATGGGAAATATATTGTAAAGAAATAAAATAAAACTGTTAAAGAGTGACATTAAATTTCATATTTCTTAAGAAAGGTATCTAATTAATTTATAGGTACCTTTCTTATGAAATTTTATCAAATTGTACATAAAATACTATAATTTTATGTACATTTATTACATTCTACTGTTATTTATATTTGCATTCATTTTATTATTAATTTTGATATTTCATTTATGGAAAAATGTAACTGAGATTAATATAAAAATAAGATCATATAAATTTCATAAGATGATACTAATACTTGTAGGTACCCTTCTCAGTTGAAATTGAAAAATCAAATTAACTTCTCCACACGTGTTTCGCAAAAAGTAAAGGCCTTAACATCGGAGAACAATGCCTAACTCAAATAACGCAACTTAATTATATTCTGGGTCTTCCGTATTTTATAATTACAGCTCGATTATAAGCACTAAATTACATTTCTTAATTACTGGGTATCTTCTGATTAGTCAAAATGATACAATTTATAACGCTAAAAAAAGATCTCATCTTTTAGGACACTTTAAAAAGCCGATGCGGCTTTTAACTAATTTTATAATATTTTAACAACTTAAATGTAAAATGTATTATAATTAATGAAATAACAAATAATTGCATTAAAAAATTCATTTTCATCGAAAATTTTTTTTTTTTTAGCTTTCAGAAAATATTGTCCATATTCATAAAAACAACTAAAAGCAAATAAAAGCATTTGAAATTAAATAATATCTTTGTTTTATTGAGTTTTTGTATGTTACAATTCAGAGCTGATTTTTGGTACTACGTATCCAATTAAAAACAAAAAAAAACATGATTTGCATTCCTCAAAGCCCTGTGCTTTTAATTATTGTAATCACTAAAACCGATGCGATCGAATTTCTAGCGTTTTCATAAAATTATTTATGGGGGGGTAATAAATATTTAAAAAAATTTTCTACCATGACTTTCATAAAAAACATATTTCTAATAATTTCGATAATCTGTGAATAGTTCCTGAAAGTTTCATTAACATCCGATAATTATTTCTATTTTTGCACGATTTTTCAAATTAATGTGTGTCATACCAAAAAACGTGCTAAAAAAATTGTCTATGTTATTTACTAGTTCCGCTGATACAAATAGAAAAAAAGTTTTTTAATCAAAATTAGGAATGTTCTAAAAAGAAGGAAATTATTTTAAAAATAATTAAAAAAAACTTTTGGTCTTTCCTCTTAATAATAACATAAGCATTTAGACAATAAAATTTTGTTTTCGGCAAGGTTGGCGTCTTTTTCATCAAGCTGTGCTCTTTTTTTAGCGATTTCGTGGAGGTACCTATGTATATATGTTGTATAAAGCACTATGACGCAATTCACTTCGTCAGAAATTTGGAAACAGCATGTTTCACATTCTTCGCCAGAGCATCCAATATGAACATTTCAGAGTGTTTGGGACGTTTGGGTCAGAAGATTGGGAGAGAGTTGGATGTGCCTAATTCTCATTATGAAGGTGTTTGGAGTGAGCACTAGTGATGGCTTAGGTATGTTTCCATTCAACATCCAACAGGGCTTCAGACACCATACGGAGGGTTGCTGAAAGTGTCTTGAGGAGGTAGTGCCGCCCTGGGTCATGAGAGTGGCTGCTGAAAGTTCCGTTGTCTGGCAACAGGACTCTTCAACATGCCACACAAGCAGGAGAATACAGTGATTTTTGTCAGATTATTTCTCCGGCCGCAGCACCCCTTACATGTGGCCACCTAACTCCCCAGACTTCAACTTCCCCACTTGATTATTATGTGAGGGGCGTACTTAAGCGAGAAACGAAAAAAACTCTTTAAACACCAAAGATGAACAGAAAGCTATGAATTGGACAGAATTCACCAACTTAAACAAGGAGACCGTACAGAAGACTTGTAGGGCGTCTGGAGGCTGTGATTGAAGCCAATGTCGATTTTATTGAATAAATTTACACTTTAATATTTCCAGATATTTTTGTGTAATATTGGTAAATATATCTGTTAAAATGAGATATCAGAATTATTTTCATTTTTGCGTGATTTAGACGACAATTTATCTATTGCATCCTATGATTCATCGAGCCCAGAATAATCACCTTCAAAAGAATGCAGAAATTCCTATTTAAGACTCATCAGTAGTGCGCATCCACGAGCGGCAATGTCATACCAACTATGCCACGGGCCGCGGTGACGACGAAGATACGAACGAGACGCGATATAACGCCGCTACTCAATCGGTTCAGCAGCGATACTCATCCATCTTGAGGCGCGGCTAAGGGTCAAAAAGCAGACTTGGCTCTTGGAGCACTGTTTCGAGGTTACCTCTGTACTTGTATATTAAAGATAGATAGATAGATAGATAGATAGATAGATAGATAGATAGATAGATAGATAGTGAGCTGACTTAGATGGATATTGAAGAGAATTAGATAGATAGATATGAATATGATCGAGATAGCTAGCTAGGTAGGTAGATAGATAGATATTCAACAATCATAGATAGATACATACATATATATATATATATATATATAGATAGATAGATAGATAGATAATCAGATATATTCGTAGATAGATACAGACAAACTCACATATACACATAGATACGAACAGACTTTAAGTAGACAGATGGATAAATAGATACGAACAGACTACGATATAAAAATAGATAGAGAGACAGATAGAAACTATGATAGGTAGATAGATAGACAGATAGACACGAATAGATTCAAATAGATAGATAGATAGATAGATAGATAGATAGATACGAACAATCTCTGAAGGATAGATAAATAAATGGGAACAGATGCAGTGATAGATAGATACGATCAGCCTCAGATAGATAGATAGATAGATAGTCAGTCTTATGTTAGATAAAAATTAGTCATCAATTTATTAATTTCGTATAATACAAAAAATAATTTTTTGCCAACAGTTTGAAAATATATCATCTTATTATCTCTGAAATTCCCAGTAAGTGTGGCCATTTGTTAGAACACAACAAATGGTTGAAACCAGTACAGGTCATCAAAATCCTGACCTAACGCTTCAAAGCGAAGGACACGTCCGTTTTAAGTTGAACTGCTTTCAACTAAATCACATCATACTATTCAAGCATGAGCCAAAGAATTTAGATTAGTTCTCTTAGATTAATCCATAGGGCACTGTTAATCGTGCGGGGAAAGATCAAGCAATCACTGGGGCTACTGACTGTCTTCGAAATTGTCACGCTTCTCGAAGACCGCTTTAAAAATTCTTTACCGTTTTCTAACGAAGCAACCTTGGACGACGTTCGGCTTTAGAAAGAACGATGAAAGCAAAGTTAATGGAGAAATCGCTGTCAATTTATTTGAGTTTAAATAACATTGAGATTAATTATAAATGGTCGAGAAACATTAAGAAAGTACAATCATTTTCCCTCTGGGAATATCAAAGAGACACGTCAAAGGAAACGAGTGGGTGCACAAAAAGAGAAACTGTCATTTTCATATTTATATATCATTCCGAAAAACCTCACCGGAATAGATGTTCATACGATTAAGAGAGGTGGTAGATTTTATGAGCGATTTTACTGATTGTAACAGAGAGTAAAAAGACTAGGGTAAACCAAGTAAAGGTCTACAAAGGACATACATGAGAATATTCCATTTGATATGGAAACTTTCATATAGGCTCAAACAAGTACTGATGCATCATATATTTATGCAAAAAGTGAGATAGATAGATAGATAGATAGATATTAGTATGCTGAGATAGATAGGTACATAGATATGAGCAGACAGACAGGTAGATAGATAGATAATGAATAGACTCAGATAGATAGATAGATAGATAGACAGATAGATATGAATAGACTCAGATAGATAGATATTATCAGACTGAGATAGATCGATATGAACAGAATGAGATATATATATATATATGTATATATACATACATATATATATATATATATATATATATATATATATATATATATATATATATATATATATATATATAGAGAGAGACAGAGACAGAGAATGAGAGAGAGAGAGGAAAATAGATTTGATCGATAAAGATGAATAGTCTCAGATATGAACAGAATGATTATATATATATATATATATATATATATATATATATATATATATATATATATAATTAACTTTTTTTAAAATACGATCCCATTATTACACAAGAATTACAATGATTCAAAACAAAACTAAAAAATTCAAATTCAATTTTATAATTAAATTAAAGGTCCTATATTTCAAACGAATTTTCGAATAACTTATTTTGAAATGTAGTGAGTTTTATAAGCTTTTAGAAATTTCTGTGTCGCGATGGAACCACATTTTTTATATCAGTTAATTTATAATATTTATACTCTGTAATATTTGCATTGAACACTGTTTTATAAAAATAAAATTATTAATAAGAACAACGGATTATATATCTTACTGTTCTTTCTTTTATTATAATATATATATATATATATATATATATATATATATATATATATATATATATATATATATATATATATATATATTCCATGGAATATTAGTAAGCCTTTATATATATATATATATATATATATATATATATATATATATATATATATAGATAGATAGATAGATAGCGACAGGGAGAAACAGGCAGAAAGATATGAATAGACTCAGATAGATAAACAGGTAGATTGATATTAGTCAGGCTGAGATAGAAAGTATTACAAACAGGATTGTTCTGGAGAACTTTGTATTATATCTCTTTAAATATATCCAAATCAGTATAATCTTCGTACACGCTTATTTTCTTCCATCATGTTTCTCTTTTGTTAGTCCACTGTGCAATATATATATATATATATATATATATATATATATATATATATATATATTCGATCGGGCTCTGACAAATGAAGAGCTATAACCGGTTAAGTCATTCTTTAGTATTTTTCCTCTTTTAATCATTTTTTTTTCGAATTGACAACTTCTGACTTTTTAGTTTTCCGCTTGTCCCTTTTAGTTACGTCTATTTATAATACATTATCACAATAATTTCATCAAAGAGCGTTTACAACGATTGGATAATTGCCAGCACAATCAATTTGCATGATTTGGATTGGTTTGGTTTATATTGTTTTACGGCATATCAACCTCAATGGGTTATTTAATGCCGACAACATTTTTAGGATGGATTCGTATGAATAGAATATGTATTATTTGGTTTAGATTAGTTTGGTTTATTTTGTTTTACGGTATATCAACCTCAATGGGTTATTTAATGCCGACAACATTTTTAGGATGGATTCGTATGAATAGAATATGTATTTCTTGGTTTAGATTGGTTTGATTTATTTTGTTTTACGACATATCAACCTCAATGGGTTATTTAATGCCGACAACATTTTTAGGATAGATTTGTATGAACAGAATATGTATTCTTTGGTTTAGATTGGTTTGGTTTATTTCGTTTTACGGCACATCAAACTCAATGGGTTATTTAATGCTGATAAATAATTTTTTTTGCTAGTAATATTTTGTTTTGTCAAAAATCTGTTTCTGGTAATATATTTCCTTCAAAATTGCTTTGTTAGTAAAATTTTTTTTTCAAAAAAGTATTGCTGGTAATAGTTAACTACTTGCCCATATCTGAGACCCTAACAGGTGCTACCACCAGGGGTCAGGGTGAACCTGGGAACACCAGCAATTAAGAGGTGGTTCCACGCTCTTCAAAACATCTTGATCAATGGCCTTGCTGCTGGACGTAGTTTATCGTCCTACCCAGGACACGGATGTAGTTTAACGTCTTACCCAGAACGCTTGTATGATTTGGAAGTTTACCTTTGTGGTTAAACTTTCCAACTGAAAAAAAATTGATAAAATTAAAGAAAAGTTTTCCGTTGTTGCGAAAGTATGTCTGAAACCAGTTCATACAAATTTTTCGTGAAGGAATATATATATATATAGAATTTTATTTTTTCCCGATTTAATTTAGGGAGTTCCTTACGTCCTTACATTCGCAGGAGCATCAGAATGTCTACCGTCGCAGAAAGAATGGGTGTGTCCTTTTCTGTACACACATACTTTTTTTTTTTAATCTAAAGCTTTCATTCTTGAAGACTGACTGTCAACCGATACGAGAGAGTACATTCTACCCTGCTATTCAAAATTGGCGTTTGGAAAACACCTTTCGCTTTCCTCTGCCACGCTCGCCTTCAATATGTCCTGTGAGTATCACATTTTCTACGCCCACTTTCCTTATTTCAACTCTGTATTTGTGAGGTTAGTTTTATGAGTACTTTTTGCTATCATGTTTCTCTAAAACATCGTCTTTGTTAACTTTTTTTCAGTCCATAGTATTCTCAGCATCCTTCTGTTGTTTCAGTTCCGGCCTTCATCTGTGAGGGATGATCCAGCTTTCTCTGGAATATAGGAGGATGGATATTATATAAACATCCAATTCTCTTTTCTTTGCTTCTCATGAAATTGTCGTGTCTTCCAGTCTTGCTTTGCTTTTGGGAAACAAATTCCGCTTTCCAAATACGTGTTCGAATCTCGGTGTCGCCTTTCTCTCATAACACTTCCCAGATATTTAAGTTTTTGCATTTACTCGATTTTAATGGTGATTACTCTGGACAAAGCTAAGCTATAACTGGGTATAACCCGGGAAGCGTTTACTATGGACAGGAAAAATTCTAATGCAAGGTGTCCCTAAAGTTCGTGTGAACTTTAAAAAATTTATAACTTTATTTGTATTTGCGATAGAAATAATCTGTAAAAAATGTTATAACGTTTAATGTACCTAGTTTTAAGTATAGCTAAAATAACTAATGTGATTTCAGGCATTTCTGTAAATAATTTGGCAAATATTTTCCGTGAACTGCCAAATCGTATTACCCTTTGTATTGCTAATCGTGGAGGACATGTGGAAACTTAAATAAAATTTCAATAAAACCTTAAAAATATAGATGTACTTCCTTCTAATCTTTTTTGCAAATTATTTCTATCGCAAATACAAATAAAATTATAATTTTTTATAGTGCATACGATCTTTATGGACACCCTGTATTAGACACTGTCGTGCTTCTTCAAGAGACAAACCTGGGAAAGAAAAATGAGTAACAGACGAACGTGTTCTCCTACTACATGAACTTAAGTGTGCTACTAGATTGGCATCTTGGTCCCACCCGTTTACTGTTGAAATAGTTAAATGCAACCACCACTTCTACTCCAATATTTTCTTTTCTCACACTTTCTACCTTGCTTCCCTAATCAATACAATCTTCAAAAATTTAATACAATATCAATCACTATCATCTCTATTCTTGAATCCCGGTCAACTTTTGTCTATTCTTCAATCCTCCCTATACTCAGTCTTTTCTTTCACTTTTACTTCCTGTAACTCCCTGCGAACTAGTGGCATTCCCGTCTTGCGTTAGGTGTAATGATTAAAAAAAAAATTACAAATAAAAATCAATCATTGATTTGCTGCTCCTGATTATAGGTTGAAGTTGGAAGATTAGAAAAGACTATTACAGGAGAAATCGTAGAGTAGTTATCGCATATCATGAATATGAAAGAATGAATGAAATAAAAGATCTATTCAGACGTTATTGGTGAATAACCAAATTAATGGGATGTAATGTTTCTAGCCTGTCGCTACGCTATTGTGACTTCCATATCAAAACATCAGACAAACGCCCATTTTGTAATTGGGACTCATAGGACATTGCCAGTTAAATCTAGGTATATTTTGTTTTACGGCATATCAACAACTATGTGGGTAATTCAGTGTGTTTACAGACAGTAAGATATTTATACATATCCCCTCGAAGTATTTCCTACGTAAAGATTTATGTTCTTTTATATATATATATATATATATATATATATATATATATATATATATGTGTGTGTGTGTGTATGTATGTATGTATGTATGCGTGTCTCCATTTGGTGTTCACGCCCACACACTCAAACACACACACACACACACACACACACACATATATATCTGATATATATTTGGTGTTCACACACACACACACACACACACACACACACACACATATATATATATATATATATATATATATACTATGATAAAATGATAATTGATCGTCACTCGTATTTGAGTATACCCGTCTACTAGGGCGGCTATGCAACCCCTCAGGCACACTTGTGTTTGTTCAACATTCACAGGGCCAACCATTGCCGAGCAGACTCTAGTTACAGTTTCCGGGAGAGAGCGTGTTAACTAGCATGATCTCTAATCTGAACAATACTAACACACTCGATCACGATGACTTGAGGCTTTGTATATATATATATATATATATATATATATATATATATATATATATATATATGTGTGTGTGTGTGTGTGCAAGACTATTCGGTCAGTCGAATCGAGTTCTCTCAGTCAGTGTCTTTATCTAAAAATAAATATGCTTAAATTCACCTTCGTCCCTGCCGTGCGCCAACGGTTTAGTGGTAGAATCCCCGACTGACGCCAATTCAGTCGGCTTTCGTTCCTAGCTAGAGCCAATCGGACGTCTTGCCACACTGATAAACTGTGATACAGCGAAACGGTCTGTTTGTGGATGACAATATATACATATAGTGTATCAGAAATGACAGTGTGGCTTTGTTCACGTCCTTCTGGGGTGCTAAGAGTGATGCTCACCAAATTTCCTTCAAATGTTATGCATTGGGTGTTGCTAATAATGAAGGACATGTTATGCCACTACACTTTTTCCACAAGGTCTTAGACTAAATTCTGCTGCTTAAATTGAGGTTCTAGAAACAGTTGTTAAATCTTGGATTGACAACATAGGCGTTACATATTCCAGCAAGACTCGGTTCCATCCTACAAGGGTCTATGAACACAAGAATGTATGGCTGACCATTTGTACGACCACATCACACCCAACATGTGGCCTCCTAACTCTCCAGATCTCAATCCACTAGACTATTATGTGTGGAGCGTTGTTGTGAAGGAGGTTAATAAACAGCCTCAGAGCACCAAAGACACTCTTAAAGCAGCAATAATTTGAGTAATGTCTGACATAAATAAGGACAAATTAATCAGAGCTTTCAGACGATTTCGACCTCGTGTAGAAGCAGTTATTGATGCTAGTGGTGGTTTTATTGAAGAAAATTTAATAATAGTTAGCTAAATTTCATGTTTACTTGTTTGTAAAGCAAATATAATTATATTTATTTGTTCAGCAAGTTTTTTTACTAATCCATAAAATCTGTCTTCAAATACCAGCCGCAACCTTTATATTATTTAGGAAAGAAAACAATAGAGTTTATTATACAGTGTAAACCAACAGCGAAATAAATTTAAGTTTATAACTGGAAAATTCAAATGTAAGAGTTTTGTGCCGCCGAATATGTAAAGACATTTTTACCATTCTACATAGTGCTGGATTGTGTATATCCTACAAACCAAGCTTATGCAAGTAAAGGAGCATATCATGAGTTCCTTACGGTTGATTTAGAGTCCCTCAATTATTTAGAATGCACGCGTCTGACGACTGAAGGTGTTCAATTCAGTTTCAATGATAATATGTATGACCAGATGGGCGGTATTAGAATGGATAGTCCTTTGCTCTCTATATTGGTCAATATTTGCGTGGGTTATCATGAGCGACTTTTATTTGACAAGATCCATAAACCCTACTTTTACATGAGGTACGTCGACAACAGCTTCTCAGTTTTTGATTCCGCCAGTGGTGCCACTGATTTTTTTAGCGGGACTAAATTCTCCCCATCCTCCCTTCCAGTTTACTATGCAAGTATAGAGCGATGTTTTATAAAGCTTTCTATATGTTCTCGTTGAACGCAAGGGGGTTTTATTTATTTCTCTTGTATTTTATACTCTATTGGAACTTCACAATTTTTTTTTTATTCGTGAATTTATTTACAATTAAAATTTATTTTTATCCCCTTCCAACTTTCCCTCCTCGTTATTATTATTAATGTGCTTCGACAACGAATAACTTTTGAAAAAGCGTTGGTCGAGAGAATACTAGAGGTACAATAATAACGTCTATTTTTTCAAGTCTCTCTCTCCATCACGCATTCACTCACTCACTTACTCACTTACTCACTCCTCTATCTATCTATCTATCTATCTCTCTCTCTCTCTCTCTCTCTCTCTCTCTCTATATATATATATATATATATATATATATATATATATATATATATATATATGACAGAACAAAGTCCAGAAGAAATGATAAAATGACAAATTTATTAAGATTTCCCAAGGACAGGAATTTGTGGAGAGCCAGGAGAGCCTAAGCCCCGAATGGTAATTCGCTTTGGATACCTTTTTTACACTTTAAAATAGTTAATTTATATATATATATATATATATATATATATATATATATATATATATATATATATATATATATAAGTAAAACAATACTTAAATATTACATTTAATTGTATTGTTTTATATATATATATATATATATATATATATATATATATATATAAAATTTAAAATTATTATTAAAAAGAAGACAACTTTAAGAATACATGGTGTTTATAATTTATTTCCTTAGAATCGAGAATTCAATCCTAATTCATCAGACTGTCCATTCCCATATAATTAAATGGCTAACAATTTTTTGCTCTGTTTTTACATTGAGTTCTTTCGATTATATCTTTTGTATTATATATGGATTACCAAATACTTATTACCTATATATATATATATATATATATATATATATATATATATATATATAAAATGGGGACTATTACGGCTATTATAACAAGACTCTTCTGTAAAGCGAATCGAGTCCTCTCAGTTACTGTGTTTTTATCTAAAAATAAATATGTTAAAATTCACTTTCGTCCCGACCGTGCGTCGATGGCTAAATGGTAGAATGTCCGACTTACGCCAATTCAGTCGGGTTTTGATCCTCACTAGAAGCAACCGGACGTCTAGCCACACTGAAGATCTGTGATACAGCGAAACAGACTGTCTGCTGTTGATTTTATATATGTGTGCGCGCGTCTGTGATTTTCTAAGATAATGTATCTTTATTTTCTTAAATCATTTTATTTATTTATTGAGATTTCTGGAATATTCGTGACGGTACACGAAAATAAATAGATATACTGTTTATTAAATAAATGGAGCATTTCCAGAAATATGAAGAACTACTATAAATAAAGATCAAATGGGAAACATTTATCAGTCTAACGTATTGCACTTTTATAAAAGCTTCGTCAGAGACTGAGAGAGAACAGGAAAAAAGACAGAGACACTAGTATTTTCAATTTTGTTTGGATCGATTCTCATTGGTCAGTCATGTCTCACGTACATTAAAACTGTAAGTAATTCTATATGTATGTATTTTTATTACAAATTCTAATATATCTAAGTGGGCATCTGCTGCTAATGTATATTCGAAAAATGGTATGTATGACACTCTGGTAGGAGGACTTCTAATGTTTTAACATTTATATACTCAGTTGGAGTAGTTAAGTGTGATTTTATTAATCTGAGGCGGTTTTTATATACGTAATGTTTGTATTAGATATAAGTTAGATTCTTTAAAAACTGATTCAAAGAAATATAGCGATGTAATGTAATGTTTTCGGAGTTTTTATAGTTGGTAATAATGTTATTATTAACTTTTCAATGTATTTGCTCCTTAAAGGATTATGTTCTTTTTTTTTATTTAATTAGAGTGACATTATGGAAATCAAATGTATGTGTGTGTGTGTTTGTGTGTGGTCGGGTTAATATAAGAGCGAAATAACGTATGAATGCCGCCATATTGTTCAGGATGCAGAAAAGCCTAACAAATAAACAAAGGTGATTTTTTTTTCTTACGCTTTCAAATGTGATTCGTTCTTAATCTTTTAATGAAGCCGACCATGAAATGATACTAAATTTGGAATCGGAACCAAGTGCTTAAATGCTCTGAATTGTCTGCTACTGAATTAGCCAAAGCACAAAACCAAAAAATAAAAAGAAGGATAAATAATCAGGATTCACAGAAATAGGAGGCGATTAGTTGAAATAGTAATACAGCGGGGTGGAAATGAAACTCAGCTAAATTTGAAGCAAGAAGCGTAATAAATGAATAAAAGAAAATAAAAAAAGTCATTCAAATAGTAAGATTTGGTTCATCGTAAAACGACGATGCTTCTTCCTTGTTTTTGTCTTTTCCATTTTTTTTTCTTATTTCTGCTCTAATTTTGTTTTTCATTAGGGCTTCCGACTAAAAAAAAATGGATAGTTTCCACATGAAACGTTAAGACTGAAAACACATTGAATATTTTCGTGAGAATCTGACATGATAAAACCTTGTAAAACGAATGTATTCCATGAAAAATGATCAAGAAAAACTATCTATCTCAATTCATCCTTATCTATCTGGTTTTGCAGATACAGTTATAGTAAATAGTTAAATAATAAAAAAACATATAAGAGGTTTTCAGATACAGTGTTACCCAATATAGACTAAACCCGGATATAAGAAACCGGATATAAGAGAAACCCGGATATAAGAGAAACCCGGATATAAGAGAAACCCTGGATATAAGCCCATACTTACCTAAACAATATAGACTAAACCGGATATAAGAGAAACCCGGATATAAGAGATTTTCTCTGGTCCCAAATTAGAGCCCATACTTACCTAAACAATATAGACCAATAAGAGAAACCCGGATATAAGAGAGATTTTCTCTGGATATAAGAGCCCATACTTACCTAAACAATATAGAAAAACCCGGATATAAGAGAAACCCGATTTTCTCTGGTCCCAAATTAGAAACCCATACTTACCTAAACAATATAGACTAAACCCGGATATAAGAGAAACCCGGATATAAGAGAGATTTTCTCTGGTCCCAAATTAGAGCCCATACTTACCTAAACAATATAGACTAAACCCGGATATAAGAGAAACCCGGATATAAGAGAGATTTTCTCTGGTCCCAAATTAGAGCCCATACTTACCTAAACAATATAGACTAAACCCGGATATAAGAGAACCCGGATATAACAATAAATTAGACCCAACCCTAAATAATATAGAAACCCGGATATAAGAGATTTTTCTCTGGTCCCAAATTAGAGCCATATAGACTTACCCGGAAACAAAATAAATTAGACCAAACCCAATATATAAACCCGGATATAAGAAAACCCCCGGATATAAGATACGTCTTCTCCGGTCCCGAAACAGCTCTATAAGAGAAACTTAAGAGAAACCCGGATATATCCGGGTTAAGAGAAACCCAGATATCGTCCCATATTAAACAATATAGACTAAACACTATAAGAAGAGGTCCCATTACCCATACTTACTAAACAATATAGAGAGGATATAAGAGTATCGAATGAACTACGCTCAATCTATTAACTGTTATATTTAAATTAGCGTACCCCAATATAGACCCCGCCACGAAACCTGATATAAGGAAACCCCAGATATAGAGAGATTTTCCGTCCCAAATTAGGCTCGACCAAACATATAAGCCTTTTTTCTCTGAACCCGCCTAAAACGGGTTCGAGGGATATAAGAGATTTTCTACCTCCATCGGACCTAAACTTTAGACTAAACCCGCATATAAGAGAAACCCGGATTATAAGTCCCGGATATAAGAGAGTTTTCTCTAGTCCCAAATTAGAGCCCATAGAGAAACAATATAGACTAAACCCGGATTGGACAGTTTTCTCTAGAACAATCTATTCACTGTTATATTTAACAGGTCCCAAATTAGAGCCAATCCCTAAACAATATAGACTAAACCCGGATATAAGAGAAACCGGATATAAGAGAGATTTTCTCTGGTCCCAAGGCCGCGTTTATAGACTAAACCCGGATATATTAGAGAAACCCGGATATAAGAGAGATTTCAGTCCCAAATTAGAGCCCCCATATAGACTAAACCCGGATATAAGAGCTCGAGCTCTGGTCCCAAATTATTCCCATTTGAACCCGCCTAAACCCGGTTAAGGGATATAAGAGAGATTTTCTAGTCCCAAATTACCCCCCTTACCCCCCGGATATAAGAAAACTTTGCCCTTCCCAAATTAGAGCCCATACTTACCTCGCCCAGACTCCCGGATATAAGAGAAACCCGGATATAAGAGAGGCATAGGTCCCAAATTAGCGCCCATACTTACCTAAACAAAATAGAACAACCCGGATCTATTTCTCCGGTCCCGACAGCTCTTCATTGTTACTTCTCTCCTACTAAATTTAATGAACTAGCGCTCAATCTATTAACTGGACCCACCCCGGAAGATGTATAACATAGAATCTTTAACCCGCCTAAACGGGTTCAGGACACCACCGCAGCAAAGCTATCTAAACCTTGGACAGTTGAACAATCTATTCTATCTTTAACATCTATTTCACCGCAAGTCTGTTCTTTTTTGAACCCGCCTATCTATCTATCTATCTACCTATCAATCATTCTATATATAAATATATATATATATATAAACTATCTATCTATCTATGTGTGTGTGTTTGTGTCTATCTATATATATATATATATATATATATATATATATATATATATATATATATATATATATATATAAAAATTAACTGATTTAAAATATGGTTTTTTCCCTTTACACAGTTCTAACAATGTTTCAAAATGGAAGCTAAAAGCCACGAATTTAATTTTGCAATTAAATTAAAGACATTACTTCCATTTAATCCTCAAGTGAAATATTAATGCTCTGTAAATTTACATTCAGCACTATTTTGTAAAAATAAAAAATATCTATAAGAACACCGGATTATATATCTTACTGTTCTTTCTTTTTATTAAATATATATATATATATATATATATATATATATATATATATATATATATATTCTACACAAAACCTTCACCACTATAATCAAATCAAATTTGTAGTTGTCTGGCTGTCGGTTCCTAGAAACTGAGCAGCTTGACACTCATACGTTGAATTCGATAGGAGAGTCTACCATGACTCCCGTTGCTGTGTCCGCCTGCACACCCTAATATGAATTCCATGGACATAATGAAAAGAAGTGTTGAAATCACGCATCCCATCATGTTCCCTCCCACGAGGTCATCTAACTTGGGGGTTTAGTTACCAACATAAACACTACATAAAGACTGTCCTGGTATACAGGATGTTCATAAAGTTGGCGTGCATTTAAAAATTTATAACTGTATTTGTATTTGTGATAGAAATAATCTGTAAAAAATGTTATAAAGTTTAATGTGCCTAGTTTTAAAATTTGCTAAAATAACTAATGTGATTTCAGGCATTACTGTAAATCAGTTGGCAAATCTTTTCCGTGAACTGAAAAATCGTATTACCCTTTGTATTACTAATGATGGAGGACATGTGGAAACTTAAATAAAATTCTCAATAAAACTTTAAAAGGTATAGATTTCTTTCTTTCTAATCCTTTTTACAAATTATTTCTATCTCAAATACAAATAAATTTTTTAAAGTGCATATGAACTCTATGGACACATGGACACACTGTATATATATATATATATATATATATATATATATATATATATATATATATATGCTTATATGACAGTGTGGCTTTGTCGCCGCACCAAGGCTGGGCTAGTAAGACACTTACGAAAGAACAAATAGCATGCACAAGTGTAAAACAAAAACAACATCCAATGCTGACCCTCACTTATCGTTCACGATAACAGACTCTCCTGTATATGTATGTATAAAAATAGTGTGGTTGATGCATTCAGATCCGCCCTACGATTACAAAATTCAAGGGGATAATCATGATTTATCTATCTATCTATCTATCTATCTATCTTGCTCTAGCCGTTACCATAGTAATTTTAATTTTAATAATGCATATGCTTATAAAACGCGTAAGTTTCAGGAATTAGTTATTTCAAAAAAATTTCGCATGAAGATGGAACAGAGCTTAGTGCTTTAATTAAATCTAATTCAAATAATTATATTGAAGTTTTCAGTTATTGTTTTGAAACATGAGAACTCTTATGTAGCGACGGAATCATATTTTTTAAATAAATAATTATATTTATGCTCTACTTTTGTATCGAGCACGATTTTTTAAAAATAATACCAAAAATACTAAAGAACTTTGGATTATTTACCTAACGAGT
>CAHIKZ030004817.1:1630000-1662500 GCA_903632075.3 Acanthosepion pharaonis | reverse complement strand
AAAATAAAAACAAAAATATTAAAGAACACTGGATTATTTACCTAACCCGTTCTTTCCTATTTTTCAACATTTCGGCACACACATACACACACACTCATCATATATATATATATATATATATATATATATATATATATATATATATATATATATATATATATATAAAATATTACTTATTATAAAACGTTTGTGTGTGTGTGTGTGTGTGTGTGTAACGTTTATATGTTGGATCGAAATTCCTACATTTTTAGCCGATTTCAACAAAACATCACAGGACTACATAAAATTACCTTTTGGTGGATCTAACGGCGCCGAAAATGGGAAAAACACAGTTGTTTTTTAAGAAAATCAATTTGAAAACACGATTAAGACACATCGTGAGAATGAAAGGGGACAACTCACCCACGAAAATGTAAACAAAAGAGCATAGCATGATGAAAAAAAAAAAGCCGAACTTGACGAAAACAAAATTTTATCGTCTAATATTCATATTATTATTAAAGAGGAAAGATCAAAGTATTTTTTTGAGTATTTTTTTTTACATTTTTAATCGTTCCTAGCAGGTCTGAAATTTTCGTTAAAAATATTGTTTTTTTTTTTTGGTCAAAAAAAAAAAGGACAGATAATCAATCATTTTTAATCATTTTTTTTCGATTTGATAAAAAGATTAAAATCTTACTTTGATATTCTTTTAAAAATCAATTATCATTTTTTCAAAACTGATTTTAATAAAACAGATATTATACTGTTTATTTAAAATATTTTGAACCAAGCTTAACTTAGCTTCTGCGCCGAAAAAATGTAATTTCAAAATAAAACAAAGCAGGTCATAACCTTTCGCGTCGCTTGACGATTGACGAAAGGCACATTCATGACGTTTAGATAACTTACGGGAGGGTAATTCTTTCTACGGATGTAAGGAAGTGAAATTATTTAAGTGAACAAATTATTTACCTCGTTACTTTTAAGGAAAACTTTCAGCGCTCTAATTTTTTATTTTAATTTTTTTTTTTTTTGTACTTAGCTTTCATTTTTACGTTTACGATGCTTTATGGAAAATATAAAGAAATCCAAAAATAAGACTGTTAATAGTGAGATAAAATTTCATAAGAAAAAGGTATCTAATTAATTTAGGTACGTTTCTTATGAAATTTTATCAGAAAATGTACATAAAATACTATAATTTTATGTACATTTATTACATTTTACTGTGTTATTTGTATTTCCATTCATTTTATTATTAATTTTGATATTTCATTTATGGAAAAAATGTCATAACTGAGATTAATATAAAAATAAGATCATATAAATTAAAGTTTAGCAGTAGTTAAATTTCATAAGATGATACTGTTACTTGTAGGTACCCTTCGCAGTTGAAATTGAAAACTCAAATTAACTTCTCCATACGTGTTTCGCAAAAGTAAAGGGCTTAACAGCGGAGAACAATGCTGAACTCAAATAATGCAACTAAATTGTATTCTGGTTGGTCTTCCGTACTTGATACTTACTGTCCGACTATAAACACAAAAATTACATTTCTTAATTACCATAGCTAATCTGATTGGTCCAAATTATACAATTTTCAAAGCGCTAGACAATGACAATCTCACACGGACATTTTGAAAGGTTGATGTTGCATTTAACTAATGTTAAAAATTTTTTTAAAATTCAATTTAAACATTTTTTTAAAAATCTTTTTAAAATTAAAGAAATAAGAAATAATTGTATTAAAAATTCATTTTTCATTGAAAAAAGTTTTTGCTTCCAGAAAATATTGTCCATATTCATAAAAACAAATTAAAACAAATAAAAGCATTTGAAACTAAATAATATATTTGTTTTATTGAGTTTTGTATGTTACAATTCACAGCTGATTTTCAGGTACATTGGCCAAAAAAAAAAAAAAAATGCATGATTTGCATTCTTCAAAGCCTTGTGCTTTTAATTATTGTAATCACTAAAACCGATGGTCTCGAATTTCTAGAGTTTTTCATAAAATTAGTTATGGGGGTGTTAATAAATATAAAAAAAATATTTCTGCCATGACTTTAATAAAAAAAAAACATATTTATAATAATTTCGATCATCTGTGAATGGTTTCTGAAAGTTACATTAACATCTGACAATTATTTTTATTTTTGCAAGATTTTCCAAATTAATGTGTGTAAATACAAAAAAAACGCGCTAAAAATTATCTATGTTATTTACTACCCCTTGTTGCGACAAAGAGAAACAAGGTTTTTTAAATCAAAATTTAGAATATTCTAAAAAGATGGAAAATTTTTTAAAAATAATTAAAAAAAAATGTAGTCTATCCTCTTCATAAAAACATGAGCATTTTGACGATAAAATTTTGCTTTCATAAACTTTAGCGTCTTTTTCATCAGACTATGCTCTATGTTTTAGCGATTCCGTGGAGTTATTTAGGTTAAAAAAAACCCAGATTGTTTGTTTGTGTGTGTGTCTGTGTGTGTGTGTGTGTGTGTGTGTGTGTGTGTGCGTGTGTGTGTGTGTGTGTGCGTGTTCCTTTATATATGGGATCGGATTTCTTACATTTTTCAGCCGATAAAACAAACAACCACTTTTTTTTGTCAGGTAGTATTTCTTATTGTCTTGCACACTTTTTTCTTTATTTACATTCAGAATGCTTTAACAATTCCATTTACAAGAGAATTGTTTATAATAAAATTCTATTCAATCGGAGGAGACTCATAACGATTGTTTACAATGTTTTTGTTTGAGTTTAGGTTTGACCAATTCGTAAAAAAAAAAAAAAATAATTAAGACATGCGTGTCCGTCAACTTTAAACAATAATCTTTGTCAATTTTATTTTTCAGTCTTTATCATGGTCGATACTTGATCTATCTCTTACTGTTACATCCCCGGGCAACGCCGGGCTCTACTGCTAGTATATATATTAATGTTGTTTAATACTGTTTATTATAACCAGAGCATTTACTTAAATATTTGTATCTATAAAAAAGAATGTATAAACATAAAAATGTCTTAAAATAATTTCGGACTTTGTTTATTTCATATTGTGTGACGTCATTTGTTTACATTTGGAGACGCCATGAGCAAATATGAATGTACGTGAGAGAATCATGAGAGATTGTAGCTAACCGAACGCTCCTCTGTGGCCAAATCGGTTTAGCCACGTCAGGCTATATGACGGTTCCGTATAGGATACAGGTTCGATTCCTGTCGGAAGACGATTATTTTCTATGAAAAGTTCTCGGATATTCAGGTTGTTTAATACTGTTTATTAGAAACAGAGCATTTACTTAAATTTTTGTATCCATAAAAAAATGTATAAACATAAAAATGTCTTCAAATAATTGTCGGACTTTGTCCATTTCATATATATATATATATATATATATATATATATATATATATATATATATGTGTGTGTGTGTGTGTGTGTGTGTGTGTGTGTGTGTGTGATTTTGTGTGTAATATTTTTTTTTATGCGCGGCAATTATTGGAAAGCGCACAATATGACTGATACATAGATCCAACTATATATATATATATATATATATATATATATATATATATATATATATATATATATAAATATACTAATATAAACACTAAGAATATTACTTGGCATAATGTGATAACTGATGGTAAAAGAAATGAAAGCGGAAGACAACCGGTTTCGCTTCCGCTCTTCAAATGTTTTAATTGGGTGAAAAAGAGTAAAAATATAACTCTAAATTTGCAAATGATTAATGAGAGAAAGAATTTGGGGAGTACTAGAGGCTAAATATAGCAAGCCCTAGCAAACAATCACGCTGTTTACAGAGACACGGTTTGCGGGACTAGATGCCAGTTTAACGTGCCAAGTAAGATCAGAAATCGCAACTTGGTTTCAAATGAACAAATTACAAATATATATATATATATATATATATATATATATATATATATATATATATATATATATATATATAGTGTATTTATGTATAAACTATATATATGCATATTTATATACATATACAGACCATATATATATATATATATATATATATATATATATATATATATATATATATGTATATATGTATATATAATTATTTATTTAAAAATATGATTCCAACTCGCGACATAAGAGGTATCATGTTTCAAACAAGAGCCGAAAACTTCAATATAATTATTTGAATTAAATTGAGTTAAATAAAGCTCTGTTCCGTCTTCAAGCAAAATTTTTTTTTTGGAATAACTTATTTCAGAAATTTACGTGTTTTAATAATTGAAATCAAAATTTCCATGGTAACAGCTAGAGGGAATAGTTTAAATTCGGTAGGCGTGTGTTGGGTGTTAATAATAAGTATCAGTATAGAGTTACTTTCATAGATGTCAAGTCAGGATAAGGTGGGGGTGTCTAAATTTGAAACGGAAGATGTTTAAGCCTAGTCTGGCTTACGTGTCTACGGAGATTTATTTATTTTTTTTATTTTATTTCATTTTAGAAAGGGATTTGTGCATATAAAAACTGCCGTAACTTTTGTTTTTTGACGACTTCAGAAAGGTTTATCTTTTTTAGGGTATTTAAACTATTTATTTTGGCTATGGATTATAAAAGTTATTATATTGTATGCTTGTTTTTAGCTAATCATTCAAACCATAGATTTGATGATGTCGACAGAAAACCGTTAAGTCATGTCTATTGTTTAATAGATTATTATTATTTAGAAACTTAATAATATGCAGCTTTTTATGGAGGCATAAAGGGCATCGGTCATCCCAAGTTTTACATGTTCTAGTCCTGTTTATAATTTTCCATTTTACTTTAGATGTCCTATTTATTTCCTTCAGATGCCAAAAATATTTAGATATATATAACCCATATATTCAACTCACAAAATATTAGCCAAAACAGGAACCAACGTCTTACCCATTGATATCCCAATAGTCAGTCCAAATATAATATTGTTAAAACTAAATTCTCCCTACATCTCATTGACGAAATACATAAAATTTGAATACTAGAAGCTAGATAATACATAATGTACATCAGTACAGATTTGGAGTATCTCTTAAAGAGGAATATTAGTAAAGAGTTTGTCCACCGAACACAAATGCGAATCTGTAATTATTTGAGAAAACCGAGACGAAACGAATCAGCGATACAAATAGAAGCACACGGACACTGACACATACAGACACACACAGACAAATATACACACACAGACAAACATATGTGCGTGCGTGTGCGTTGGTGATGATGTGCACATTATTAGAAAATCGTTAAGGCATGAATTTTATATTGTTTTAATTTCGTTCCTTTCCTTGTTTGGTATGGTTTCCATCAGAAGGAAAGAATAACCCTTCCAGAATTTAGCGAATTTGTCTCGAACTCTTGGTCAAGTAGAATTCATATGGCTTCGTGTGAACTGCAAATTATTCTTCAAGTCGAAGAATGTAATGGAATCCAATTGCAAAATTTTATGAATTCGCTCCATCAATAGAAATATATTGGGGGGAAAAAAAATATCGATTTTTGATGATAAGCAAATTGATGATTTTTGTCACAAATATTTCGAGTTTTAGATTGTACGCAAATTGTCTAGAATTTCGGTCAACTTTTATTCACGTTTTTCTTTTTTTTTTTTTATCTGTGATTCTCTTAAAACTTCCGATGATTAATTTATCAACGTGTGAATTTTTGTCACACCTGTCGTTGGAATATTTTAGTTAGATCCCCAAAGAGTAATATTTACACTTATCACACTCTCTCTATCTTAGTCCCTTCATCCAGATAACTATATAGCTAGCTAGCTATCAGTCCATCTCTCTATATCTATTTATTTTATTTCTTTCACTCAGTTTAAATTAGTCTCTCTCTCTCTCTCTGTCTATCTATCTATCTATCTCCCTGGTTTTGCTCCTTTTTGCTCACCCTCTTTATCTTAGTCTCTTCATTCAGCGACCTATATAGCTAGCTAACAGTTTATCTCTATCTATAAAAAGGCAGGATGTGCGTGTGTGTGTGTAACGAATGCACGGCCGCAATTTTCGACGAATTTACACCAAAACTTATATGCACATGCTCCAAGTTAGCGGGAAGCCCAAGACCGACTTTGCATTTCCCAACTCCCATCGATAGTGGAAATAATCGATGTTTTATGCTTCTACGGAAGTTTTCATGTAGTTTGCGGCCATTTTCTATTGGCCAGCGTGAGAGCCAACAGATGACTGACACGAATGTTAACTAGCATGCTAGCATGCAAAAAAAAAATCGATAGCTGCATTCGTCACAAGTGGGAAAAATTTAAATCTGCATGGCACTTTACTCCAATTGGCCCATTCGCTTGCTTAAACTCAACGTTGATTCTGATTCCACAGAACTTGGTTGGGTGTGAAAAAGTATTTGTTGTTAACATTCTTTTTTCATTCGATTTTTCCAGTTACGAGTCCTTTTTTAAAGCTGATCGTTTTGTGTTCATTTTGTTTAGTTCTTTTTTCGTAACAGATTTAATGTTTAGTATAGAGCTTAGAAAAAATTCGCCGTGTGAGATAGGCAAAAAGTAAGGCATGTAGCAACATCAGTACGGAAAAGGGCACTCCTTTAAAGGCAAGGAAGGGCAAAAATATTTTAAGTCAAGTGATAGCGATTGCTGTATGATTCGTACGATTTTTGAATCAAGCACGGGCAACGCCGGGCCATGCTGCTGATTTAATATATTAGTGCGCGTGTGTGTTTGTGCATGTGTGTGTGGCGCATGCTGCTAGTCTTTCTCTATTTCTTTTCTTTCTTTCTTTCTCTCTGTTTATTCATCTATCTATCTATCTATCTATCTATCTATCTATCTATCTATTTGTTTTTCCATTAGCTAATTATCTATCAGATTATCTCTCTCTCTCTCTCTCTCTCTCTCTCTCTCTCTATCGGTTGACATTTTATTTCTTTCTCTCCCTTTATTTTAATCTGACGTTTCGTTAGACAACATTTAGATGAATTGTAATTATGTTGAATGGTCAAAGATTCACATACATACTTTAATATTTCATGGGATTATAATATATTTCCTTGGTCCTAAATTGATCAGATCTCCATTTTCATACAAATATGTTGGTGACTAATTTTTCCAGGCTTAAAAACTTAGTATTATTTTAATTTATGCAGGCATGTGTTTGAGGAAGCAGTTTTAAATTGGTTTTAGATGATAGAGAGAGGGTGGAAGACCATAGATTTGTTATCTAAATTAGTGGGGGAAATTAGAGATAGGAACAAGTTTATAACTATCTTTATCAAGATAATTGACCAGACATGTTGACCTATTTATTGAGTCTTTTCACCGGAAAATAATCGAGGCAATTAGACATAGAAAAAAGGTGAAGAAAAAAAAGAGAAAATAGAATAGAAAACAAATAAGGAAAGAAAGGACATGAATTATATACCATTGAAGTTGTCCGTTTCTTAATACTTGTTCTGTTTCTACATTGAGCTCCCTGGATTAAATCCTACTTGGAATTATCTATACAGATTACCAAATAACTTCATTATCTATCTATCTATCTATCTATCTATATATATATATATATATATATATATATATATATATATATATATATATATATATATATATATATATATATATTGATGCATGTTTCATTAAATAATATAGACAAGTGTTGTCTATTTCTTTTATATAATTTTTTTTTTATATCGTCTGATAAGCTTAATAGCATTATCGTTAAAAGAAGAAAGTACATCACAATATTGATACATATTTTTTCATCCTATCTAAGCTTTCGGCTTACATAAGTCATTATCAAAGATGACAATTACATTACAATATATTAAACAATACACGGAGAACAAAATAATGATAGCCTGTTTCTGTTTACATTGAAGATTTCCAAGCAACGACAAACTCGTGCATATAAGACGCTGGAAAGGAAAATCGCGCCGCAGCTCATGACATCACACATTACTACACGAGAGTAAAAACGAGGAGTATTAAGTATGGGAAGCCGTTAGTATAAACCAATGGTTTCTGTTACCAATTATAGACATATAAGAATATTTGTGGAGATTTCACAGTTTATTTTGTTCAGGTTAGTTTTCAACATTTTTATGTATATAGCTTCAAGAATGTTTAGGTTTATTTACTTTTTTTCGTGTTTAAGTATAGCTGTGTTTTCAACGAGGATTGACCTCCGAGAACATTCATATTTCTCTCAGTTAAACCTTCTTTGACACCCTTCTTTAAAACTTCTGTCTGTTAAATTTTAATCCCCCCTTCATCTTTAGAACCTCCTTTTCTTCTGTTCTTCTCTCGTCTGTTACCCCTCCCTATAGATTTCATTTACCCTAACATTCGTCCCACACTCTCATATTTACACTCTCACTAAATTTTATTTTTTATTCCCGGAGTTGTTTTTTTGTTTTCTATTTGAATTTGTAGGTCTGATGAAATGGATCGTATTTACGATTCCAGTGGAATAAAATATGACCATGGAGTATTAGTGTTTAAGCCTTTTTATTATATATATATATATATATATATATATATAGAGAGAGAGAGAGAGATTTAGAGGTAGACTGAGAGATACAAATATCTCTCTCACAATATATATATATATATATATATTTTAAAGGGAGACAGGGAGAGAGAGAGAGATAGCTAGAGAATTAGTTTAGACCGAAAATTATAAAATTATATATATATATATATATATATATATATATATATATATATATATATATATATATATATATATATATATGTGTGTTTCGGCAGTATGTTTTCATTCAGATAGGTTTCTTAATATTAGGTTCTGTCATTAATATTTTTTTCCTTTAACTACTCAAACCTGGGAAGGCCACGCTTGGCGGCAAGTTCGAAGACGAGAGCCCGGACTAAGCACGATCAACCCTAAAGACTCCAACGGTGGAACAAGAGGTTGACGGACATAGTACAGAATGCGTCACACGACTCAGCGGCAGTCCGTTACATTTTGGTAATTGGGTTCTGCCTATCTCATTCTATATGTGCCTGAGAGGAAGGTCATGAAATCAAGTGCGTGGGTTACTTCCTGGCGTCTGCTTTCTCCCCCAGACCATGTTCTGTCATCCACCTGCCCAAGCTCGTCTGGTATGTCACGCGCTACTTTTCCTTATCTCTCTCTCCCTCTATTCGACCCGTGAGTACCAGATTCTCCTGGCCCGCCTTCCTTATTATTTGTCCCTGAAAATTCAGCTGCTTCTTTCTGGTGTTAAGTATAAGCATTCTTCTTGTTTGTGACCTCTCGAAGACCTCATCGTTGCTCACATGCTCGGTCCATGATATCCTGAGCATCCTTCTATAGAACCACATCTCCGTCGCCTTGACTGTCTTCTTCATCTTTGAGGAATTACGATGAAAGGCAACAACCAGCAATACACAGAACGGTGGAACAAGAGAATGACGATTACATAGACCTCAACGGTTGAAGCGGATGAAGACGGCGACACATGGCGGACCTAGTCCAGAAGGCGTCACACGACTCAGCGGTAGTCCGTTGCAGATTTATAACTGAATTCTGCGTGTCTCATTCCATATTTACCGGAGAGGAATGTCATGAAATCAATTTCTTGGCAAGTTGAGGTCCACCTTAAGATTCTATTTCTGAATATGAACGTTGGTGCCGAATTTAGTCATCCACGCCATCATGATAAAGGAAGCAACCAACAAAGAAATTAATTTTTGGTTACGAGATGAAGTCGAAGATTTTATTTACACCCGCATCATTTTGCTCAGAACGTTTCGTATGTTATGCCATAAAGACTTCTTCAGTTTTTTGTTGATCGGGTTAAAATTCAGGGAATTTTGAGCCGAATCATTAAATCTATAAGGGTATTTTTTCTCTTTCCGCTGACCGTGTTTAATGATATCTCTTCTAGTTCTTATTTAGTACTGTTTAACTAATGCTCATCTCGATCCCATTGAAACCAAGCACTACACTGCCTGGGCCACGTAACAATAAAGCAGGTCGATTTTGGAAGTGTGGTATTGTACTCAGTTTGAAAGTTGTGGTTTTACATGATAAATAATGACACAAAATATGTTTTCAAAATCGTAGCAGTTTTCTGAGGAGACGAGTATAAGATTAAATTTACGTTCAAAATCGTAGCGTTTCAATTTCATAGCACGGGCTTACAAAATCTATAATTCACTGAAGCTTTACATTGTACATGGGCAAGTTGACATTAGATAAAACGATTATTTACTTCAAAAGGAAATTATGCCGAAAATTTAGATATATGATGATGTAATATGTTATACAGTTCATTAGTTTTAGTCGGATTTTCAATAAACGATGAGATTTTACAACATTTTGTCTTACAATTTGCGCCCAGCAGTATTATGGTGTTATATTCATTTTTATCCATATTCTTTATCAGTTAGGGTCTAACAAATGATCTAATACATCTTATTCACTGAGGAGACGTCTTGCCATCTTTTACAATATTTTTCACTGTTTTTACTTTCCGAATACATTAAAAAATGCGTATTTTGCTTGTGATGATTCATAAGTAGATATTTACTTTATTCTTTAAATAGTAATTTTTTTAAGTCAATTTGGTAAGCAAAAGCCTACAGTAATTATTCATTTCTGTACATATTTAAAAGTAAATGCTCAACTATTAATAAGAGCTATAAAACTAATAATTGGTGACTTTACTCAGAACATCAGACTCCAATTGTTTCATCGAGTGCAATGTTCATTGCCTAAAAAGAAGAATCTATCCCAACATTATAATAGCCTAGTTGTTTAAAGCGTTGGTTCCTTAATTAGGTAACATCATTGCAAAACCTACCCAAGTGCCGACTGCGGAAGCGCTCATCGCCCTGTTATCTGTAAAATCAGAATGAAACTACGGAAACTGAAGAAGGAAATTACCCAAATTGTAATACAACAAATTCCTAAACGACCCGTAGCTGAAAGAAAACTATATGGACAATGTGAAGAGAAGATCCGAGGGATAGAATGGAAATAGAAACTCGAAATGGGACGCACTAAATGAATATTTAGCGACATCAACAAATGATATCATCCCAAAGGCGAATGTATGAAGAAGAAAAAACGATTGAATGTCTGATTCTCGACCTGATGCAAAGGAGACAGAGGTCTCTTTCAATATACGGAACGGAATACAAAAAATCACATAATGGAATAAGGACGAAATGCAGGCAGGCTAAACAGTGGCTAAATAAAAAAAATGTGCCTAAATATAGAGATGGAGTACCTCCAACAAAAGAGATATGCATAAACAAATAAGGCAACTAACAGGACAGAAGTGCTCGTCAACAGGTTGCCTAAAATCAAAGGATGGAATGCTGATATTAGAGAAGGAAAAATTCTTCAACGCTGAAGCGAGTATATTGGAGAATTCTTCTACGATCAAAGAGAACCACCAACAATACACAGAACGATCGAAGGACCTGGAATTCTGAAAACCGAAGTAGAAGCTGCACTGGCGAAATTTTATAGAAACAATTCGACAGAGCCAGATGGAATTGGAACGGAAAAGCTGACAATCTTAGATAATTTTGGCATAGACAAGGTCATCGAAATAACTAATAAAATCTGCGACAGTGGGGATATACCGGAAGATCTCTGAGTATCTACGCGCAAATTAATGTGAACTCCACCGAATACTCAGCTTAATGAACCACATAACAAAACACATTATCCGTATTCTGATGAACAGAGCGCGCAGCAGAATCAGGTCAGAGATAACACAAGAACAGTGCAGTTTCGTTAAAGACACCGAGAGAAGAAACGCGATATTCATTCACAGAATATTATCCGAAAGAGCAAAACAAATGCAGAAAAAAAAACGTGCACCTGTGTTTTATAGACTACACAAAGGCGTTCGACAAAGTACGCCCCGAAGATCTCTTGGAGCTGTTCAGCAACCTCAATATATTTGAGAATTATAGAAAAATCAAGATCCTATACTGGAAGGAAACGGTCTGCATGCGGATAGAGAATGAGTTCAGCAGATATACAAAAGTAGAAAGGGGCGTAAGGCAAAATATGTCTTCTCACCGGACTTATTCAACCTGTACAGTGAGGCAATTTTGAGAGAACTGCAAATCCTACCAGGATTCATCATTGGCGGCCACGAACTTTACAATAAAATAATGATAGCAGACACAGAAAAGAAATTGCAAAACCTCCTTCAAACTACATGGAGACAGAATGCATTGTCATCAGTAAAAGGATGAACCCGAAATGCGATTTGCAGGTCGGGGACACTAGAATCAAGCAAGTGCGTAAATTTAAATATCTCAGAAGTGTTCTAACAGGGGACGGCAAGTGCTAGGCTGAGATCCAAAGACATATTGGGGTGGCTACTGATGCATTCCAAAAGCTAGGCAGAGTATTACGAGACAGGAGGATTTCGTTAGTAACAAAGAAAAAAGTCCTGAACTGCTATATATCATTTGTCCCTCTTTACGGTAGCGAATGTTTGGATGGTCTCCTCAAAGAGGGAACGGAGTTATGTTTCAACAGAAGGATTTTAAGGACATCATAGACCGAGGGTGTGAGCAACGACGAGGTCTTAGAGGGGATGCGAACAAGGAGGACGCTTATACTAAACATTAGGAAGGGACAGCTGAAATTTCTGGGACGCGAAATGAGAAAGGAAGGCTTAGAGAATCTGATACTCACAATGCGGATAGAGGGAAAGAGAGACAATGGAAAGCAACATCTCTCACTCTCTCTCTCTCTCTCTCTATATATATATATATATATATATATATATATATATATATATATATATATATATATATATTTATTTTTTTCTTTTCTCTTCCCCCAAAATAAAGCCTTGTTTTAAAGTCGAGATCTTCCCTTCTTATGTTTGAAGAAAAGTGTTTTTTTTTTCGCTTGTGCCTGGATGAATTTAAATTTCATCTATTTTGTAAAATTGTTTGGTATGAAGAGAAGAAATCGGATTGATTTCGCGAAATAAATTATTACCATGGATTTCTGAAGTCTCCGCTTTCATCATTACACACATATATATCGTCATCCACATACAAGCCTGTTTCGGTGTATCTCAGCTCATCAGTGTGATAGAAGCCGAATTTCTTCAAGCCGGGGTCGCAACTCGTCCCATTTGCCACCAGTCAGTGATCATACTCCTAAGCTATCGTTGCTAACTGGTGCGAGAAATAGCTCATTCATTTGAACGCCTCCAAAACGAATCTACTCCCTTTTAATCGTCTTTTTGTTTTTCCCTTCCATTCTACATGGCTGATGCTAACCTCCAGGAAAATAGACACTTATTTCACCATCTTGGTCTAATCATTGCCAGTTAAATGAAGTGGGAAGTTCATATTGAATCAATTGCTAAGTCTAGTACTAGGAAAGTAGTTCCCTGCGTTCTTCCAGACGGTTTCTCGCGCCAGAATCTATCTTATATGTTTATAAGTTCATAATTCGTCCATTCATTCAATGTTTCTTTCGCATCTAGTTTGATGATTCTGCTATCTATTTAGAAATTTCTTAATGAAATTCAAATATGAATCTACTATGTTATGGGTCCTGACCTGGCATCTCAGCTTCAATCTCTTTCCTATGGCCGTAACGTAGATTTTTTTGTGCCTTTCCTATAAATATGTCCATGGGAATTGTTGTTATGATCTTTCTTCTTTGGTACCTCAAATTTAATTATTTAAGCGCAGTACTAGGTTCAAAATCCAACTTTTCCGCGTACTTATTGAGCCAATCTTACTCTATGGCTCTGAAACTTGGACTCTCTCAGCAAAACAACAGCGTCGTTTAGATGGATGTTATACACGTCTTTTAAGTGCTTAATCTCTCATGGCGAAACCACCCAGCTCTAGAAATGATATATGGAGACTTGTTAAGAGTATCAACTTTAATTTGTAAGAGACGTGTCCAGTTCGCCGGGCATTGTGCACGTGCCACAGATGAACTTGTGTCATCATTTGTACTCTGGAGGCACCCATCATCTGTCAATCGATCACGCAAGTTAACCTTTCCAGATAGGATAAAACGTGACACATTGATCCCTAAGGAAGATCTTTTAGGTGCTATGACAGATAGGGAATACTGGAGAGGTGTAGTGAGTTCAATCACGGCTGAGGCAGCAAGATGATGATGAGATTGGCAGTGAGGTCTCATTTTTCACAGACGAAATTATTACATGTAACCGTAGGTTCTATGCTAAAAGTTTTATTTTTCTCGATAGTTAAGCTCTCGTCCGGCTTCTTGTTTTCTAATCAACTTTGACCTTCAAAAATTTAAATGCAATGTCACTCGTTAAGTTTGTATTTTATGTTCTTCTATTTTTCTCTTATAATGATTTTCCTCCAATTATTTCACTTCCAGAAAACCATTGCGTCTTAGTGGCTTTATTGCTTTTTGGGGCGACATGATTAAATAAGAGTCAACCATGCATTTTCACAGAAGTTTTATCTAATCTATTCAACGAGATGTTCTTAACAGAACATGAAGTTTTATTTATTATAGAGCGAACGTCATCTTAACACTATGCAAGACGCTGTTAACACTTTGTTGCTAGCAGACTTAGACGGAAAACTGAAAGATATCCAGATAATAAAGGAAAGCAAAAAGAAAGGATTCTCTATGAAATCTTAGAAGTTAAAATGAATAACTGACAGCAGGAGGCAGAATCCATCATTAACTTCTGTCTCTTTACTTCTTATCCTTTTATTATTCCCTTTTTATCATATTATTTCTCGCTCAGTAACCTTTAGTGGCTTTATCGTCTTCCTTTTTTCTTTTTAAAGCGGCATTCACCCTGGGCGGATTGAGCCGGCTTCTTCCTGTTATGAGAAGAAGATTCTTGGGATAAATTACAGAAGTAGAGTACCCAGGCCTACTCGGATAACGTTCTTGCTTGCCGCGGGGTTCCCACAGACGTAGAGACAGGAACGACCAGGAGCCGCCGGTTACCGATGCAGACGCTCCTTGGACTTTCACCAGAGCCCTTGTTAGTCGGCGTGTGTGTCAGACCTGTCCGCCTTGGCTGGCCCTACCAGGAACGAAGTTCCGGACGGCATAGCTCTGACACTACCGTTTACACCCTCCCACCGACTGTGAGGTAAGGGTTGGACTTTGGGGGCTTACAGTACCAGGTGTTCCCAAGCGGTCCCCCATCTAAGTACTGACCTGGCTCTACGCTGCTTAACTTCGGTGATCGTACGAGAACCGGTGTTTCAGCGTGATTTGACCGTAAGCCGTGATTTGATCGTCTTCCTTGGGGTGAATGATTTCGGATTTTCAAAAATCACGAATTTTCAAGAAACCTCGTTGCGAAATATCTACCTTTGTTAATAATAGTCACTGATTAGCGTGGAAATTTAAGTAGATACTTATTGAATATAATCTTTAATGTTCTTTTCAAGATCAGGTCCATTCAAGATATCAGCGATAATTGTTCTCCATAACGTTCATTTCTTCAATATCTGTTAATTTTTACTCGACCATTATTGTTCTTGGGGAATGTAATGAAGTGTTTTTCTTGTTGTCTTTTTTTCAGTTTATATTTTTAATTCAAATTTGTCAATTTCCTACAATCCTTGTCCTATCATTGCTAAAGAGAACCGTCTTCTCTGCGATTTTCCTACGGCTAGAGAAGATGTTAAAGCTTCATACCTTTTTATGAGAGTATTAGAAGCATTTCTGCTTAAGTCTCTTCACTGAAATTTGAAATAGACATGTCAATAAGAAAATCTCCCTTCTTAGCAAGATTTATATATATATATATATATATATATATATATATATATATATATATATATATATATATTATGTCTTTCTCAGACAGTACTGTTTCGTTGTATCACAGTTTCTCAAAGCGACTAGACAACCGAATGCCTCAAACCCGGATCGAAACCCAACCAATTTGGTGTCACTCAGAGTTTCTACCACTGAGTCATCTTCACTCGACAGAACGAATCAGCCAAATCTAGTGTATTGTTTTTACAAACGTGAACAAACGCCAAGCAGCCAAAGTGCTCCATTCATTTTGCTGAAGAGCCTCGCATTTACGCAGTTGACTGTTGTTTTTTGAATTAGCTTGTCGTTCAAAAGAGCTCAATAGAAAATATATTAATGGTAAAAAAAATCCAAACTGTATGTATAAAATCTACATATTTTTACCATTCATTTTTTTAACAAGTTTCTGGAATTTTTGTTTACTTCCATGTAGCAGACGACAATACTGCCATCTTCCGAATATAACAGAGTTTTATTCAACATACAAATCAAATGAAACGCATGGATTAAAAAAAAACAATCTTGGAAGCCATTTAACCTCGGACAATAAGAACCTGTGTATAAAAACAAATTGATTGGAACTTTTAATAAATGAAAATTAATTTGGCAGCTGTCCACTCGTATTCTGGGAGAAATGAAAATAAATTAAGACTGTGAATAGTAATAATATTCTGTAATATACTTATAAAATCTAAGTAAAGTAATGGTCTATATTCTGGGAGAAATGAAAATAAATTAAGACTGTGAATAGTAATAATATTCTGTAATATACTTATGAAATCTAAGTAAAGTAATGGTCTATTGTAAAGAAACCTTTCAAGATTATCTGGTGCATTTTGATATAGATATTGAAGTTGGGAATATCTAAAAAAATATTGTCGAATATAAAGTCCACTCATCTTCATTACTTTACAAAATTTAACTGTTTGTATGTGGACTATTATTTTTTTCATGTATGTCGATCCGGGTAGCATACAGGATATTTCGATCTGAACCGTTTATTTAATCTATGGATGATGAATATTCTCGATCTAATGCCCATGACTAAGGATATCCCATCTCGTTCTTACTATAATTTTGCTCAGTTTCCACTGTTTGATCCAGGGATTGAACTGAAATTTTTCTACGTCAACAAATTAATAAAACGCTGTTTTAATCCACAAGGCTAGTGTCATGTGGGAAAATTTTCTGTAGATAGAGACCCTTAAACCTAACCCGCCTACTCAAGAGAGCTTCTGCTGTCGTGCTTGACTGCGCTTACTGAAGCTTTTCCCTTTTGTTGCAGCTGCTGATACTGTTGGAGATTTGTTGTCAGTTCTCTTTCTTGCTTTATCAAGGGCTCCCATATTGTATTTGCTTCTATGCTAAGACTAAGCAAGCATTTTTGTTCTCTTAGTGTGGCACATTCTATCTACATTTCAAACTCCCACGCTACGCCAAACTGTCGTAAATAAATTATTGTAATCCGCATATCTCTGTGCTCATAGTCAAGGAAACAAAAGAAAATCCATCAAGACTTCTTGATTAAATTATCATTGTTCGAATTATTACAAGAAAATACAGGACACCCACCCCACACTGATGATAACCCCCGTCTTATTAAATAACCTAATCCAAGGTTTACCAAGCTGGGTGATATTGTTTTAATGGTGGGCGATATAGTCCATTGTTGGACGATTTAAACAGGTTTTGAATATGGAAATGAAGATGAGGATAATAGTCCAAATAATCATAATATCATAAAGTCAGTTTAGGAACAAGTAAGAATATTTTACCAAATAATTTAGGTATGTCTGTCTACAACTCTGAGTTGAGGTATAATTATTAAATACATTATTTACATTATTCGGACTGTTATCCTTATCTTCATTGCCATATTTACAACATTTCAGCCTGTATGTCTGAGATGAGGTATTATGACTATATTATTTACATTATTCGGACTGTTATCCTCATCTTCGTTGCCATACTCACAACATTTCCGCCTCTATATGTCTGAGATGAGGTATTATGACTATTTATATTATTTACATTATTCGGACTGTTATCCTCATCTTCGCTGCCATACTCACAACGTTTCGGCCTCTATATCTCTAAGATGAGGTATTATGACTATTTATATTATTTACATTATTTGGACTGTCATCCTTATCTTCATTGCCATATTTCAAAAGGTTTCGGCCTCTATATCTCTGAGATGAGGTATTATTATTACATACATTATTTACATTATGCGTACTGTTATCCTTATCTTTATTGCCATATTCACAACGTTTCGGCCGTTGTATTCTCCAGTGGATAAATCCGGAGAGTTATGAGTTCAGTACCTGACTATTGCAGTGGTGAAATAAAACTTGGAGATATGAGCTAAAGGGAAATAACTGAGTCATCCAGAAGAGGCATGGCACGTGGAACTATAAAAATGCACCCCGTTGGACGAAATAAAGGGTTCAGTTCGAAATTCTAATCACGCGAAGAAGGTCGGAGAGTACAACACCCGAAACGTTCTGAATATGGCAATGAAGATGAGGATAACAGTTTGAATTATGTAAATAATGTAAGTAATTTAGTTATGCTTTTCAATATTTATTCGGCAGGCCAGTGGCGGGGCGGAGATTGTTCAATGTGAAAGGGGTGGGGGCAATGACCCCAAAAAAGAATTCGAACCCGTGCGATAGTTATGATAAAAAAAACGACTAAATATAAGATTAATTCTCAGTGATGAATTTTCAACGATGGACAATCATTCGCCAAAGAACTTAAAAGAATAATAAAACAGTAGCCTGCCATACAAAGTATTATCCTAGAGGAACGACAAAAAACAACTAAAATTGAGATGAAAGATATACATAAACGTAAAAAGCATGACAATTCTTCATCTAGGAAATTAAGTATATTTTAAAGATTTATCTACCTTAAATTTAAATTATAATTTATAGAGCGCGTTGAAAAATAACTAAATAAAAATGATAATAAATATGATATAAACAAAAAAAATGGTTGACAATGCTTAGTCGATTAATTTCAAATAATATTACAAGTCTTTTTCTTCCTGGAACACAATTTACATTAAGGAAGAGGCGATGACAAACAACTAAAATTATGACAAAAGAACCTCTCGTCATAAACATGGCACATAAAAAAGAAATGAGCCATTTCAACAAGCAAGCACGCTAGAGTTTCATTAGACACAAGGATCCATATGGGTCGGGAGATACTTATGAAATCCTAGCGCTAAAAATGTTTACATTTGGTGACTTGAGATTTTTCCGGATGCTTTTAATACAAGCGCTCGTGTGGAGTATGTGACATTTTGCACATTACATGCTCTTTTCCCAACAAACACGATGTCGTAATCTAATCGCCATTCTATCGATACTTCCATGGCAAATGTTCAAATGATTAGCATTTTTCAGTTCCACCAGATGTATCAATTACTACTCCTTAAAGATATGTTATACCCACGGGGTGGTAATAACGTTCATTTCCTCAGTATTCAAATCATAAAACAGTTCAACTCAGAAAGCTTTTATCAAGAACTATTACTTTAAACAGACTCCCTAATGCATGCCGAGTGGTTACGAAGTTTGCGTTCTGACCATGAGACCGGGGTTCAAATCTCACCATAGTCGATTTGTCAGGAGACTTCTTGGAGTTATCGTTCTGGAGGGGGCTTTCCCAGCGTGCGGCACCTTTGGAAAGTGCCTGAAAACCATACCACGGGTTGACCCAAGCCTCGTTAGTGGAATTTGGTTCACGGGACCCTTGGGTGCTGTCGATAGCTGTGCTAACACGAAGTCACAAGTCACCATGACCGAGAGCTTCAGCGTGCTGGCCTTGTTCAAATTGTTGTTCACGCTAGATAACACGCTCTTTCCAAGAAACTGTACCTAAGATCTGCTCAGCATATTTGCACTATAAATCACAGGTCGGCTCTGTGGGTATCCAATAAACACAAATGTGCCTGATTAGGGATTCGCTAGCTGCCCTAATATCCTCGAAAATGAGTGGCCAACTATACCTTTATCATAGCCTATTCTATGTTTAAGTTCCTGAAATACTAAATTTGGGATAACTTTTTCATACACCGAGTTTTTTTAAAGCGTTTGGTATGTAATAAATCCAAATACCAAGGATGCGTGCTATGTGCCAACTTTGCTTTTATTATCAAATACTTAGCAAAATATGCATGAATTTCGGGACCTGTCTATATTTCTGAGATGCGGTATTATGTACACTATTTCCATGGTACAGTAGATAAAGACGTTGGTTAGATCCAGTGATAGGACCCAAAGTGTGTGAGTTCAATACCTGGTTAAGGCAGTGGAGAATTTGGAGAGGGAATTAACAGGAGATAACTGATAACTGACATCCATTAGACATGGCACGTGGAACTAGAAAAGTCTACCCTAGAAGTGAAATAAAGGGTTCAGTTCGACATTCCAACCATCCGAAACGTTGTGATAAATATGGCATCAAATTTGAGGACGACAGTCCGGGCAATATAAATTAATTTCGGAATAGAGAAAATCTTGCTTCAATGGTTATGTATCGCGGGATATAGAATTGCATAATGAAATCCGTATGCATTTCCTTATAGAGAAGTCCATACTGTAGTCACGATGAATTTCCGGATAGAGGGACTATAAATTTCCGGAACATAGAGAACGGTGTACAATTGCCTAAAATTAGATTCAAATATGAAAATCGCCGAAGAAATGGGGATTGAGTAGCCGCCCTAGTAGACTATACATATGCAATGCTTTCTTTCAAAACGGCAGTAAATGATCAACCATTATCTATCATCCTAAAGATTTTAATTTCATACCACTTCCGTTTTCATCGCTCATAAACATTTTAATAAAACAGTAGCCCGCCACACTACAATCTTAAACTCTTCAAATCAAGAATCAATTTTTATCTATCCTCCTTATCATCATAATCTCAACTCCCTACGACCTTCTCTTTCATAGATTTCACAGAGTTCATTTCTCAAAAAGCGTTCTAGCAGTAGGCACTTATCTTGAATTGCCCTCAATTTCCTTATAAAAAAACTTTGATTAATTTGAGGTATCGATTAAAAGAAATTCGATTCGGAATATATTAGCGCTGGTCTTTTTGCATGTACATCAATATGCTATATTTAAGTTGATTTCGTAACCGTTCTAAGCCCACCACTGTAGACAATAATACAGAAAGCCTACACCATATGAAATCTATAAGCATTAGTGCAATGAGATACGGAAAAGGACGATTTACTACAATGATTATGCCTATAGAAGAAAAATTTCCTCGCCGTGAAACCGCCAAATTTATTTGGGGTAGACATTATTATATGGTACAAGCTCTTGGTGAGTTGGATCCGAGCTTGGGTGTGGAACAGAACTATTTTTTTTATCTTTCAGAAAGGCTGATGTATAGATCGGCTGAAGAAGATTTTGACTAAAAACAATGGAAAAGGATACAAATTCTCTCTGAGGCTGTCAAAGATCCTGTACAAGTTTAAGCTGTCGGTGACCATAACTTTTCCATGAATGAGTCCGCAGCCGGTCTCATCCGCCGGATGTATACGTTTTCGTCATGAACACATGACGTACTAAAATCTACGAAATAAAACTACAGTAAGGTTCTTTTGTCTATTTTTTAAACTTTCTTTATTTGTTAGACTCATTTTGTCAAGAGATATTTGTACGATTTGAATCGATTATCCAGCACAGATATTTCTCCAATCGCCCCACCCCGCCATTATTCCGAATTATCCATTCTTCTAGGGATTTCAGGAGTGGGCCCGAATGAGAAGCCATTTTTCAACTCAATTTATTTTATCTTATTTTATATATTTATTTCCTTTATTTTTAGTAGTTGAATGTAAACCGATTAGCTAGACCTTCCTTCCCACGAAAACAATCATTTTAAGGTTTGATAATTATTGTATAGAAGACAAAATCTAAACGGTGATTTACAAAAAAAGTATTCTATCAAAAAATAAATATCGTAACAGAGGGGATAAATTCTATTTCAGCTGTGATGCCAAACAGAAATGTGAAAGCCAAGAAAATTCCTTATACAAGTAAATATTAACAGAAAAATTATCGGTAACATTTCTCTGAAAATCCATCAGGCTGATTATATAACAATCTCTTTGCATACTGTATTATATATATATATATATATATATATATATATATATATATATATAGAGAGAGAGAGAGAGAGAGATTGATAGATATATATTTAAAAGGACTCTGGTGACTATAAATGTGTTAATAAATATAGTACATTGTAACCCGGATATAAGAGACACAGATATAAGAGAAACCTTGATATAAGAGAGATTTTCTCTAGTCCCAAAGTAGAGCCTGTGTTAATGTATATAGATTAGACCAAACCCGGATATAAGAGAAACCCGGATATAAGATACTTCTTCTCCGGTCCAGACAACTCTCTTATATCCGGGTTACACTGTATTTAACTTATATTAAGTCCCTAAACTATTTGTTTTAAAAAATGAAATATTTAAATTGATAGCAAACATCAATTTTTTTTAGACATCTAAATTTCTATCAAGAATTAAAATCTATTCTTTACATAAATTGCTAAAACCCAATTACAGCCTCTTTCTCTTTACTTCCCTCTCCCTCATCTTTCTTTTTCCTTTTTCCTTTTTCTTTTCTCCCTACTCCCCTCCCATTTCTGTATATCACTTCCGTTAAGTTAACCATCTAAATAGGTCAAGGTCTGGTCACTCTCCCTCCCCCAATACAAAGTATAGTTGAGAGAGATATGAAATTAATCCCTCCCTATACTCTACCATGTCTCTCTAACTAATCCTTTTACACTCTCTGTTAAATTACAAAAACTTACACTACCCATCAATTTTAATTTTATTTTTCGTTTCATTTCATTTCATTTTTGGAAGTGCTATCTGATGATCCGGCGCCCTTTAAAGGGGCTCTGTCGAAATAAATTATTATAATGATACCTTAAAGTGGTCTGATTTTTTCTTTTAAACACACACACACACACACACACACACACACATATATATATATATATATATATATATATATATATATATATATATATATATATATGAGGCACGTGGATTATAATAATAATGGATAGCGACTTAGATTGAGAAAACAGAGAGCCGAGTTCGAATCCCAGTCGGCTCCATTGCATTCACTTACGTGCTAATACCCTTGGGAAATCTGTGAATCCTCTTTCTCCTTCTATCTATGGGTAAATAGCAGGACAGACTGGATTCTATACCCTTGGATGGCAACTGGTCTAGGAGAAGGACAACTATGAATTCAAAACATGCGGCGGGCCGTTTGGGAATTCTGTGGCACGTAGTGCACCAAGTCTCTGTATTCAGCCATTCAAAAAGTGTGGATGGTTCTGCACAAAACCTTCACCACTATAATCAAATATCATATATATATATATATGTATATATATATATATATATATATATGTATGAGAAATTTTCACGAGAAATTTTTGCTACACTTCCGATCTTTGAATTTCAACATACAAATGCGTATATATAGACGCAACACTACCCGTATACATACATATGTCAAATCCCATACTGTTCACATATGTTTATGTCTGTATGAGCCCCGGCGGACGAGCGAGTGTGTATGTGTGTCTGCGTACCTCATCGGGTGTACGGACATGCATCTATGTTTGCGTTAGCATAAGTGACATCACGACGACGACCCCCACCACTTCCATAATAATACCAATACACGCAATCTACATAAACCCAAAATTTAAAAAAAAATTAATCAGTTTTTCTGAGGATCGCAAAAGAGTGAAACCCAGGGTCACAAACTCACATCAATCCAACCAAATATGTTAGTTCTATTTCTGATATTAAGCGCTTTCTAATATGTACCATGCATATAATATATAAATAATTATATATATATATATATATATATATATATATATATATATATATATATATATATATATATATATACACACACACACACACACACACACACATATATATATATATATATATATATATATATATATATAAATCAAATTTAAAAGAACGAAGAGAAACATTGATTTAAAACAGGGCACAATGATAAAGATAATTAAAAAAAAGCAACCTACACTCAACAAAATTACGTTTCAAACTAGTTACATTAAATTTCCATCTAAACACGTGTGTGATGCCACTCCCGGCCTCTCTCCGCGCCCGCCGCCGCGCTATCCTGTGACGACCAATGAGACTTGGTATTGGTCGCGGCACCAAATGTGACGTTCTAACCCATGGCTGATTCGGATTGGAATCTAGTTAGATTTGGTATCAGCTTTGTCGTTCCCAGCTCGCCTCCAACGTCTTGTTACTACTTTGATTTCTAGTCTAACCTACCCACGTTGTGATTTGATCTTAGGTAGAGGAAATCAATCAGTCGCCGGGCCGCAATGCAAGCCGAGTCTGAGCAAAGGTAACACCGCACAAGTATATGTAAAAGAAAATAAAGTAACAACTCGAAAATTTCAAATGTGTTAAAAAAAGAATAACAAATATTTTTATATCTGGTTGCTGAATACAGGACTGCTTCTTTTTCCGAGACCGCTAATATGGATTCTTGACACGTTGTGTTTGTTAGGCGAGTCTTAACATTATAAGTTGTTTTTTTTGAAGAAACTGTTTCTTTTTCTGTATCTTCAGGCGATATTCGTAAAACTTGTTTTGGTGGTGTGAATCTAAGTCGTTCTTCAAAAATAAATTGTTCTTGGTTAGAAGTTGAGGTCGGGATGTGTGGATTTTCAGTCAGCTTCCTGCGAGGCTGGTCTCAGAGCTCACAGCTCAACTCTGCGTCTGCGTTGCCCTCTCCAACTGCAACTAACTTCCCCAACTCTGACTAACTTACTCGCTGCGACTCTGCTTATATGGACGCCGACCAAAACCGGGTGTGGGCTTGTCGTGGTTTGGCGTTCCTCGATAAATCTAAATCCACAATAAGGATTTTCTTTGTTTTCGGACAGGAAAATTTATCACTTTCCATTTTTGGAAGTCCATTACTTTCTACTTTAAGGGAATCGTACTCCCAAATTCTTCCTTTCTCATATTGGTATCTCACACCAATCCCCTCAGAGGGCGTCAACAGGTTCCTCTTCTCTCTCACAGTGGTATCTCACACCAATCACCTCAGAGGTGTCAACAGACCTCCCTCTCTCTTACATGTTTACCTTCGCCTACCGCTCACGCCACCATTCAGCCAATGAACGCTCAGCAGCGTGGGTGTTTGCAATTATCGTTCAAAGGAAATAAAAAAAACAACTTTTCTTTTCTTTCTTTCTTTCTTTCTTTCTTTCTTTCTTTCTCTTCCCCAAGCAGACCTCCCACGACATGTAGTGTGGTCCCTAATGTCTATCTTAACGGAAAGTCACCTGGACTTTATCAATCGAGATTTTCGCCAGCGTCAAGTGGGTGGTTAACTGGACGTATTCGCATTCTGTATCGAATTATCCATCCCGGTATCAAACTTTTATCATGTTTAAGTCTGGACAATAAAACACGTGGTCTCTTTCCAAAAACAAATGATATCTCTGAAAGATAGTTAATGGTTTATTCTTTTCCTTTCTTTTTTCCCTTCGTTTCTTTTTTTCTTTGGTGGTGGTGTTCAGCTGATGTCTTTCTCGGTCAATACAATTATCTCCCAGTTTCTCTTTCGTAGGGGCCACGTGATCAATTTGAAATTTTCATTATTGCCACGGGCGGATGGCTATCTCTTATTCGCCACCTCGTAACATAGATCAATTCGACAGATCCGAGATCTCACGAATCTCCTATCTTCTGTGAGAGAAAAAAAAACACCTTTTCTTTTCGCAAAGGAAAATAAAACCTTTACCACTTTTCATTCTTTAGTCACACTGATGAGTTGTCATACAGCGAAACAGTCTGTCTGTGGATGACAATATATATATATATATATATATATATATATATATAATGAAATGGACAAAGTCCCTCAATTATTTAAGGCATTTTTTATGTTTACATAAAGTATGACGTCTTTGTTTACATTTGGATACGCATTGAGCAGATATGAATGAGAAAAAATCGTGGAGAATATTGTTTCAAAACAGTAAAATCGACCTTACCAACCGAAGAAGGTTTTTACAGGATAAAGATCAAAGCATTTCAGTTTAAGACAAAAAAAAAGAGAGAAAGAAGGTTTGAGACACAAACAAGCAACAAATTCAATCAATGAAATTCCGTCGAAGCAAAGAATTCAAAGTTAAACCGTAACGGAAATAGTTAGATTGATTTTTCTAAGGCAAAAATTTCCTATGTTCAAAGATAATTATTCATTCTTAAGATGGCTTATTTGAGCCGAAAGCTTAGATCAAGGAACATCATAATAAAATAATAATAAAATATTGGACAATTTGTGTCTTTATTCTCTCCAGAAATCAAAGCAACCATATGACTGACGTATAGAACGGCACATGATAGACATTCGTTGTCTGTTATATTTAAATATATATATATATATATATATATATATATATATATATATATATATATATATGTGTGTGTGTGTGTGTGTGTGTGTGTGTGTGTGTATGTATGTATGTGTATATGTATATAAATAAAAAAGGTTGCGTTTTTTTATTCATTAATTCGTCAGATTTTTATTAAACGTTAGTTTTAATCGATCCCCGTATTTGAATAAACGCTTCGTTCATTTATTAAACTGCATATTTATTTATTTTTGTCTACCGGCCTGAATGTTTTAGAAATCTTATTAACGAAAAAGTATATCCTGTCCGGTAGGAGTCGAACTTGTGTCCCTTAAGGCAAAGGCTGTTAGCTTTAAGCCCGCCACGTCTTGTCAACTTGGCCACGAAGAACAGTCAATCAGGCGTCTTTAAGTTTTGTTTCTATTAGATACTCGTATTCGAGTAAGTGCTCCATTTATTTAGCAAAGTGTTTATTTATTTCCGTCGGCAATGTTCGAGAAATCGTATTAGACAAAACTTGAGATAGTGTGAATGACAAAGGCCGAGAGATATGTCGAGAGGTGAACAGATACATAGATAGACAGACAGATAGATAGATAGATAGATAGATGCCGAAGAAGTAACCAAATTATCAAATGACTGATATTGAAAGCGCCATTAAAATCGCAGCATCTATAGTGTATAGGCAGCCACGACTAAGCGTTGATGTTTTCGCATTTGTCCAGCTTATCTGGGTGCTGCCTAATCGATATTAAACAAAATCACGCTATAAATTCAACGATGCAATTTTTAAAAAATAAACTGACCAGATCATACGATTAGGGCGCTAGAGGGTTTACGCGATGTCAGTTGGAAAGATATGGCAACATTCCAAACCTGAAAGAACGCTTCAGTTCTTGCAACCATCAAATAACGACGATTTGTTTAGATTTTTTTTTTCTTTTTTTTTTTTTTTTTTGTTAAAGAAGATCCCGGAATATGTCCTCCGTTTTTTCTTATTTATTTTTTTTCATTATTTTTTTGCAGTTCTCGCGCTATTTTTTTATTTATTTTCAAAACAACAACAAGAAGCTCCAACAACTGCTACTGATTCGACGTTTAACGCTCCAGAGATTAAGCGAAGATCTGTAAGGATGCATTTGGTCCAGTGAAGATTTTCACCTGGTGCGTATGGATAACTATCAGGCCAAACAAAAATACAAAACGAAATGTTGCTCACGATAAACAGATACATTTACATACACAAACTGTCGCTACAAAATGAGCACGTGACATCTATCCAACCAATGAAACTCAAAAGAACTTTTAACAATGGAAACAACCCCGTACTAAAGCTATTAATATAATCCTAAATATTTATAGACAGGTTTTATTCTAATAATCCATTTTAATTTTCAAGATTCTTCATATTTTTCAAGCAAATGAGATCTTTCAAGGCCGCATCCTAAGGCGAGCATCGCGCATCAGCTGGGTAGGCCACAAAACAAATATATCGGTTCTAGAGAAGATGAGAACAGAGAGGATGTTGCTTGCAACTCTCAGTTATGTGCCATGCGTGATATACGTCTAGGTGATCATGTATCTTTCGAAATATATGACTGACGAGGCAGTAGATTGCCATTTCTTTCTGTAGTAGACCAGTTGCCATCCAAGGCTATAGAACTCGGTCTGTCTTGCTATTTATCCATAAATGGTGGAGGCATAGCTGGGAGGGGGAGAAGAAGAGGATTCATACCTTTCCCAAGATTATTAGCAGGTAAATGAATGCAATGGATCCGACTCGAATTCGAACTCGGCTCTCCGATTCCGCAATACGAGCTGCTATACATTACTCCAACGTGCCTCTTACCATGTTGCAAGCATATGGTTGCATTACTTTGGTTATGTCATTAAGGCCCAGAACGTAAGCACTTATACCATGGATGGACACACTGATGGTGGGGGGGTCAGAGGAGAAGGCCAAGACGACACTTGATTGATGACATCATCGATTGGACATGGAGTACACGGACATTGCGAGGGAGATCAGAGTGGAGAGAATTGTTGCAATTGTTCATGGTTCCTGAACCTTAGCAACGAGGATGGTAAGAAGCCAGCAATCATACAAAAAATACCCCAATATACCCATTTCAAAAATTAAACCCCATCAGAGGAACTGAGCGATAAACACAGAGCGCCCACAAAATTCCTACATCTGTGTAACCCGAAATCTTAAACTTTTGCATTCGCAAGTTTTTATTACTGTAATTGCTTTCGGATCCGCCATATTGGCTTCTACTGATAAAAACAGTTAAGGGGTCACAAATCTGACTTTCAGTAGCTCATGTTCAAATGAAAAAAATTACTGTTCTAAAATTACAGTGTTTCAAAATAATTTTTTTCTTGTTTTCAACTTTACTCCTAGAGTAGCCAAATATATCACACTGGAATCAGGCCGACATCGTGAGCAAAGTAAAAACAATCCGGACCGCATCTGGACACAAAATCCGGAAATTTTGGTTTCTCAACTTTTCATTACTACGCTTATTTTCGGCCATTTTTCATGTTTTTTTTTTTTTATATATATATAATAACAATTTTTATGAATTGTAAATAACTTTGAGAATAATCGGAATTAATTTTAAAATCCAACGAAAGTCACCCATGAAATAAAAATAATTGTTTTTACAGAAAATAAGCACCAACGCCCATAAAATTAGTTTTAGATTATCTGGCGGCAGAAGAATTATCGCCGAATTTTAAAAGATAAGTTTAAACATTCAAATCTACAAATCAACCATTCGCCCTTTCATGGAGTATTTCTGCCATATATGGTCTGGAAGCCCTTCTGTTTCTCTCAAGGCCCTTGATAAAATCCAGAGACAGATATGCAATGGATCTGGCCCTGATCTGGCATCTCATCTGCAGTCGCTCTCTCACAGACGTGCCGTTGACTCCCTTAGTCTTTTTAAAAAAATTGTTCCACGGCTCATATGAGCTGCTTTCGCTGGTTCCCAGACTTCATGAATTTAAGTGTTCAACTAGACTGGCATCTCGCTCTCACCCTTTCATTGTCGAAACTGTTAAATGTTGCCGTCTTTTCCACTCCAATAGCTTCATGTCTCGCACTTCTCGCCTGTGGAACTCCCTCCCCTTTTCTTGTTTCCCTGATAGCTATAATCTCCAACTATTCAAATGTAATGTCAATCGACGTCTCCAGATACCCTGCTCTATCCCCTATCCTTCTCTTCATCCTTTCCTCTATCACTTCTCTTTGCTCTCGCTCCAAGTCTCTGTAACCCCTTGCGTGTTAGTGGCTTCCCGCCTTGCTTGGGGTGAAATGCTTAAAAAAAATACTTTTCTATTTCTGATCCAGAAAAGAAATCCATTTACATCGGATGTAAATGTATATTCTATGGATGAGGTACGTCTACATTGTGTCTAGAAGGATAGAGATAAACACCACACATTGAGAAGAGCAGATTTGTTCGTATTATATATATATATATATATATATATATATATATATATATATATATATATATGTGTGTGTGTGTGTATATGATGAAGGCGTAGGCATAGAGGATATCTTTTACTATAGAGAATTTCACTTTTTTAAATTCAGTAATTTTGTTCTTCCTAATTGCTTGAACAATGCCCAATGGGTAGGCATTGTTGCAGAGAGTAGAAGTAATAAACCTAAGTTCATCATCAAACTTGATGTCCGAACAGATCATGAGCCCTATGCGTAAGGGTCTTAATTAAATTAATTTTGCGTTTCCTGGGACAAAAAAGAATCCCGACCGATATACAAACCAGTAAACGTCGGCTTACGATACACAGAAGTAATAAAACCTAACGTAGATCTGCAGACGAGTACATCGAGAAAGGGAAAAGATGAATCAACCTCCTTTTCCTGTGTAAATTTCAAGGCCGGATGTATATTGTTAAGGGACGCAAGAAATTGGTCCGCTTTAATCTCGTTACTGAAGAGACAAAAAGTGTCATCAACGTAACGGAAATAAACGTCAGGTTTTAGTAGTACACTCTCTTCCTGGAACCCAACAAAGATATTTTCAAAGAAGGGTCCCAAAGGGGAACTCATCGAAACACCTTCAATCTGCCTGTACATGATGCCGTCGAAACTGAACTAAACTGACATCGTGGTAAATTTCATCAGTTCGACATGTTGTTCATAATGACGGTCGTCTTCGAGTATAGAATCCAGAGGTTAGCAGTGAATATTTCGAAGACATTAGGAAAGCGTTGTTCAGGTTAGCAGTGGATATTTTGGTAAAAGTAGCAGAGCATAGTTCGTCCTTCTGGTTCTCTTCGCCTGACAAGCTGGACTGGACATTCGGGTAGAGTGAACAAAATGGCCGCCTTTATACACGACGGATTAAATATTCTACGTCTTCTGATTGGTTAACCTTCTATTGGTAGACTATAAAGTGAGTTAAGTCATTTTGACTGGCTCACTAGTTACATATATATACGTGTCATAGGGTGCTGGGAATGCCACACCTGATGAGTCATATCCGTGCCTCTAGGTTGGCTTTCCTACGCCGTGCATTGACTGGAGGAGATCCGATTCTGGAGGGGATTGTTAGGGACGCGTTCCCTGGCCTTACCATCAGTCCCCGCATCTCGAGGGTTGAGCGCCGTCGTAAACCCCGGGATCAATCGGTTTTCCTTCGCGAGTTTCGGTCGGCCTTGAAGGCAGTTTCTTGTTCCAGTGACCTTTCACGGCCTAGGATTAGTGGAGGGGCCCTCGAAGGATCCCGTACGAGATACGCTCGACTTGTCGGAGGAGTATCGCTCCTACTGGACTTGTGCGCCAGCAGCGGGTTACCTCAGTAACCCTGAGTTTTCGCTTACCTGGCGATTGGCTCGGAATCGGCTGCCTCTCAACAAGGCTCTCATATGGGGTTTGGCGGATTTGCCAGACTGTGAACGGTGTGGCCTTGGCTTAGAAGAAACGGCTTCGCACGCCTTCTACCATTGCCCCCGGCTCCGCCCCTTATGGGACCATGTCGGCGAGCTGACGGCTCGTTTTGCTCCCGAAAAGCTTTTGTCCATTGATCGCGCATACGCGTGTGAGAATGTGTCACCCCCGTGCTCTAGGGTGAAACGGATAGTGTTCTGACGCTGATGGCTACGGCTCGAATGGTGATTTGGACGACGCGAAAGGAGGAAGTCTTGCGAGGCAATCGTCTTTCTCATCAGGATCTAATCTGATTCTTTGAGCATCAGCTCAAGATGAAGATTAGAACTGATAGAAAACGATTGCATTCGATAGTCTTTAGCGAAAGGTGGGTAAAAGAGGCGAGCTTGGTTCGTGTGAAGGGGGCTAGCCTTGATTTTCTCTTCTAGGTCAACCTATGGCACATCGGGGTGGCTTCCTGTGGAAATGGTTAGGTTAGACCAGCTTCAGTGTACCTAGTTAATGTGAGTAAGTGTTGTTCCTGGCCTGTATCCCGGCTGCTCTTTGGTTATGATCCAAGTCTAGATTCCCAACCTCCCCAGTTTGTTTCGGCCCCCTTTTACATCTCGACTGGGTCACCTTTATATTTTCCCATTCCCGTATAATATTTTATCCTTTTCCCACTCCCTTAGCGAGAGCGCCTCTTGATTTTCTCCATCGGGCAGAATACAGGGGCCTCTCTGTTTTGAGGGTTGGACAGGTCCTACTAACATCAATTATGTTTAGTTTGTATTTTATGTTAATTTTTAGTTTGTTATTGGGTTCATCTCCCTCCCCTCTCATTTTTCATTATTAGAATTTTATGTATATTGTATATTCATCATCAATTTTTTATGGCGTAGGGTGCGTTTGATAGAGTGGATGTGGTACTATGGTGGATGGAGGATTGAGTGGTGATGGACGAGTTCTTGTGGTGAATGGGTAAATTGTAATGTATGAATGGGTCGCGAATCTGATTAGGTAGGTATAGGATAGTTAGTTTGGACCAGCCTCTACCCCTCCCCTTCTTCGGCCACGTGCCACAATTTGTACATTAAAATGTATAAATAAATCTCTTGGTTACATATATATATACACAAAAAACTGTAACACAACAAACACGTCTTCCAGAATAACAGGCGGAGACAATTGACTATGATATAGGGCATCAGCACATATATCAATAGTCTCAGCAGTTGGAACGCGATTAAATAAACTGGCAATATCATATGAACACATAAATGTATCCGTAGGCGAATAACACTGCATAAAACGGGAAA
>CAHIKZ030004817.1:1587500-1625000 GCA_903632075.3 Acanthosepion pharaonis | reverse complement strand
TAATATTTGTGTCTGTTGATAACATAATTGTTAATATATATATATATATATATATATATATATATATATATATATATATGTGTGTGTGTGTGTGTGTGTGTGTGTGTGTGTTGTGTGTGTGTAATTGATGTAATATGTAATAAGAAAGAATAGTTCGATTAATTTTCCAATGTTCTGTAGTCTTTAAGCTTCTATTTAAAAAAAAAAGAAGAAAAAAAAACAGTGTTCAATACAGGAGCAGAGTTTAAATTATTATTATTGAGAAATATATATATAATTCCATCGCGACATAGAAATTACTGGTTCGAAACTTGACTCCATTTCTAAAGTTTAATTTCAATATTAAACTTAAAATTTACAGATCTGTTTCATTCTCAAACGATATTTAAAATAACTAACTTCCGTTTTAGTCAGTAATGTTTAACAAATAGCAATAAAAACAGCCGAGCCTGGGAAAAAAAGCCATTATAGGCAGACAAAAATCCCCCAACCGAACCTTACGTGACTGTAAAAAATTTGACATGCAATAAACATTCATATTTTCATCACAGTAGTGTCCCCTTTAAAGAAAGATAGAAAGAAAAAAACAGATAAAACCTCAATTTCCAACCTATAAATGAGTAAAGCATTTCTTCAGTTACTTATTTTAAACAATTGCTTGAGAATTAATCTACACTCTTCAATCATCTACACTTCAATCATCCATGGATCTCTCACGTATATTCATGTCTACTCATGGCGAATCAAATGTAAACAAATGACGTCACATATTATGAAATGGACAAAGTCCGATAATCATTTTAAGAAATTTTTATGTTTAACATTCTTTTTAGAGATACAAATATTTAAGTAAATGCTCTGTTTATAATAAACAGTATTAATAACATTTACCGGCCTGAATGGCCGAGAAATTTTCATAGATGATTGAAGTTTAAAAGCAGTAAAATCGATCGATCCTCTGTGGCGAAATCGGTAAAAGCACGTCAGGCTATATGACGGTTCCGTATAAGATAGGGGTTTGAATCCTGTCGGAGGGCGAATATTTTCTATGAAAATTTCTAGGACATTCAGGCTGGTAAATGTCTTAAAATAATTGTAGGACTTTGTCCATTTCATAATGTATGTATGTGTGTGAAGAAATATAGTTGGTAAGGTGTGCTATATTTATGGGATAAAGCGGTCATTATCAGAAATAGAGCGTATGTAAATATAAAAGTGAACATTGAAGTCAACACTCACTTAGAGGCGACAAGGTATTTCATGCTAGTATGAAACAGCCTCTGAGTGCTCACTTTTATATATATATATATATATATATATATATATATATATATATATATATATATATATATATATATATATATGCGTGTGTCTATATTACGTTCATCACAGAAAGAAAATATATCTTTGACAGAATTGTCGCCATATATTTTACGTTATTTATTAAAAAAATCATTCTTTAGAAATAATAATGTTTACTTTTTGGATACGAATCTAAAATGTACTTTTCTTAAATAGGGTAAAAAGAGCATATCTTAATTTGAAGTCCTTCGTGGCCGAGCGGTAATGAATTCGGAATTAAACGTTAGTTTCCCCGACAGATATGTACACAGGTTTAATGCCTGAGATGGTACACATTTTCTTTCCTTAGATTTATCGAATTCGCAGACCTGAGGATGATATACGCTGTTTCACATATGTTCTTTTATAATTTACCCTAAATTATTTTTTTTATTAAATTAAGATTGTTTTTGGTTTTTACTTGAGTCTAATTTTTCTTTCTGTTTGTCGTTCACTTATTGGTTTTCAACTCTTTTATTTCTTTTTCATTCTGTCGATTCTCATTAAAAAAAAAGAAAAGAAAGATGTCTTCCTGTATGTGTCTTTCTGTGAAGCTGTCAGCCAACAGAGATTAAGAAAAGTCGTCGAACTGACAATCGGTCACACGTTTCAAGAATTGATTGGTGGAACATATTGCACTAATTACAACCAACTTATAGAAACAGGAATAATTAAAGAAACTGAAAGAATTCGACGTGATATTAAAACGAATTGAACGACCGAACGTGCTTTTCGTATGGGGGGGTCAAATGACAATAACCCGCAAATCGATATAAAGAATGGCTTGCAACTCTCTTCTTTGCTTTCTATTGAATTATTTTATCTCGTCAAATAATGTTATGAAATCTTTTCATGTACAGATGCACAAACACACACGCACACATATATAGACAAACACACACACATACACACACATATATATATATATATATATATATATATATATATATATATATATATATATATATATATATATATATATATATTAGGCATGATTCATTGAATAATTTAAACAAATTTTGTCTACTTGTTTTCAATAGGATTCTCTCATATTCATCGGAAAACTTCTTAGTATTGTTATTAACATTTGGACATATCATAATTTAGTTGCCTTCCCATTTACAACGTGAAATTTAAATCGTACAGTACATAACCTTAGCGTTTTTCATTTCACAGGTAAAAAAATTAACTTTCAGATGAACACAAAAATTTTGTCTTCGAAAAAAAGATAAACGCAACAATTTTTGTGTTAAAAAAACAAAAAAAACAACACCCTGACGATGACACTCTGCTAATGTCGAAAGTGCTCGGAAATAAATGAATTTGTATCAGCAAGGTGAGCTTCCCTTAATAAGGATACTAAGAATCTTGTCTGTGAATATGAGAGGATCCTATTGAAAATAAGTAGACAAATCTTCTCTAAATTATTCAGTGAGACATGTCTTAATGAGAATATGCTGAAATATATGGCTAGGGTTATTTACGTGTTTTAAGATAACTAATTTTTCAACAAGGCATAAATTACAGCTATCGCCTTTCCCAACTTGACTTTTGCTAGTATATTCATCGTAATAATGAGTGTATTACCATCATTATTTAATTGCCAGAAATGTTTGGATAGAGGAGCGATGATCATTTATTTTATATTGGTAAAAGTCATTCGCAGATGATAGAAACGAAATTTCCAAGAATTCTCAGTGGATCCCTTTCCCACATATTCCTGTTTACTCTTAGTCTCACTCTCTGTAGCCCCTTGCGTGCTAGTGACAATCCCGCCTTGCTTGAGATGATTTGCTTCAAAAATTGGCATCGTTATCGGAACGTATGCTGACTCGGTATTAATTATTCTTTATCATAAGGGAGATATTCTTCTTTTTACGGCAGTTTCATTTATTTTTTTAAATTAACTTTATTGTCTTTGCTGGACATATATTTGATATACAGTTGTCATGTTGGGCTATAGATTTATCGATCATACTAACACGGTGCTTTTTGATCTTATCATTATTCTTGCTAAAAATATTTTCTAGTGATGGTGAATTATCAAAGTGCTTATGATTTAAACGTAGGAAAATTCCACCGAATTCTTTTGAAAATTACGTATTAAAAGTACATTAAACCATATAATATTACTGCTACATTGTTTCTCTTTGTTTTTACCTGTTTTCTCTCTTTTCTCTATATTCTAAATTTACATTATGTTTGCTTAGTTTTAACGACTTTATTTAATTTTATTATTATCAAATATTTCCTTATTGCTGAAGATAGATTATATAAATTATCTAGAATGTTATAAGGATAGTTGGATTTTTTTACTAACTTATCTGTGGTTACAGAGATGTTTGGTATTTGATTTGTAACAATCATTATTTAAGTCGAAGGTCAAATCGAGAAAATTGATCTCTTTAGCACTGGTAGTAGTGGTAATATTTAACTCGTGAACTTTGACAAATTCTATCAGTTCCTTTCTCAATCAATTTATACTTCTTGGACTTGTTTTACGGAAGAGAATTACACCGTCATCTCTATAAAGTCCGGTGTCCTTAATGTAGAAAATACATTTTAGTCTCCACAATAACAAGATCTCAACAATTTAATTTCGCATACCTCCGCAGAATATTATTAATATATATATATATATATATATATATATATATATATATATATATATATATATGAATAAAAATGACAATAGGAAAACTGGTAATTGCTGACGCGTTTCGTCCAATGTGGACTTTATCAAAGCAAAATACAAAAAAAAAACAAAAAAAAAAACGTTACCAGTTTTCCTATTGTCATTTTATTCATAAATATTGTCTTCTACCGATTAAATCGGAGAAATTTTCATATATATATATATATATATATATATATATATATATATATATATATATATATATATAAGTGTATAATAAGGTGTTTGGCGTGTGTTTTATTGATGGGACGATATTTATCAGGATACATTCTACGAATTTTCGACGTAATAAATTATGTTCTTAGGTTCACGGTGGCTTTTATTAAGTCGAAATCATAGTTTGACTTATTTCTGCTTGTTACAGGCGATATATATATATATAATATATATATATATATATATATATATATATATATAATTATTTTTATAAAAAAGTTTATAACATAATTATGTTACCGAGCGTGTCGAAACAAAATGGCTATTTTTATAGTTATTTTATAACATATTTATGTTATAAATTCTATTTTATAAAAATAATTATATCTGCTCTACTTTGTATTAAGCACTTTCTTAAGAATAGTAATTGTTGGTTATTGAATTCATTCCGTATATACCAATTATATATTTGTATATATATATATATATATATATATATATATATATATATATATATACTGATAAAAATGACTGATAGCTTGACGATCGCTGAAGCGTGAAACTTAAGTAGCTTTCCGAACATTGTCTCTTTTAACCTGTGAAGCGTTTTTGCTGTGTCTTAACCTAGGCAAGAAGCAATGTTAGCTACTGTTTAGGCAGGTGTTTTGTTTTTCTTTTCTTTATGCTTAGTTGTCTTCATTTACCACTTTTCTTGGATAGAGTTTTCCTTTGGAATATACTTTGTTAGTATTTTTATTCGTCTTTTTATTGCGTTTTCTTTTAGCAGGAATTCTGTTGGATTTTGATTTTTATTTGAATTGATTTGAATTGAAATACATATCCCTTATTTTTATTTTTAAATATCGCAAAAAAGAATTTTTACCACGGAGGTCAGTGTTTGTATGACGTATTAAAATATTTAGCTGATTTTTGTCAAATTTATCTAAGGAGGATATAAGTGTTATATGATTACATGACGAATACAAAATAAATACCTTTTTATAAGTACTTTCACACTGTCCAGTAATATTTTTTTTTAAATAATCTTTTTATGTATTCTGATATTTTGAATTGCATGTACATTGGGCTTATAATTTTCTTCACAAAGACCCTTGTTGAAGAAATGCTATAAAATTACCAATAATTCTACTTTAGTTACCGTATTTATTTTATCTTAAATAGAGCTCACACCATTGCGATTGGCTGTTGGTTAACTTCCAATCAAAGGCGTGACAGAGGGGTAGGGTTTGCCTTATAATATAAGTCACTGGCTGCAGGCTGTCAATTTAGATGGTGGGGGCGCATCAGAGAGACTGATCAGCTTTGATGGAGTCGATTTGGTGAGGGGAGTATAATGTTTGAAAGACCTGAAACTGCCAAATGACCCAATTCAGAACATCACTGAGGACGACCTCTAGCACTAAAGAGCGTATAATCAAACTAATTTGATACTGTTTTGTATGGACATCCGTATTTTTTTTTTAAATCGCCACGTTTATACATACAAACACACACACAAACAAGCGCGCGATCACACAAGAATTCAAATTTCATTTTAAAATAATTTAATTGTAGCAAGCTCTTTTATTTATGATTTGTAAATACAGTCTTTAATTAATGAAAATATCACTTGACCGCTACAAATTACTACAGAATTTTAAAACATTTAAATGGTTATAAATTATTCTAATAATCAATCTAAATAAATGAAAGCAGTTTATTATTCATCGACAAAGTTTGATTCTTAAGACAGTGGTATGCATAATATATTTTATTCATGAAAGCAATTAAAAGTTCTTTTAATTAAATGATATCTTAGTTTCAATTTATTTTTGATTTAAGGATTCAGAGCACATTTTCTATAACCGCTGGTCCTGTTTCACCAATTAAATTGATGTTTTGAAATTTCCAAGTACTGGTCATTATAACTAATATAAACATTGACTGCTACAAAAAAGAATCGGTTCCACTTTCATGAAAATAAAAATAAAAAGTGTGTGGTGGGGGATAAAAGATATACAATTTTTTTTTTTTTTCAAAAATAATTTTATTTATTTCTAAATAAGTCCGGAAACTTGCATTGACGCACGGCAATATCCAAATGTCTTTTTAAGCGCACAAATTTCCTAAAATCAAAAAATTAAATAATTAATTCTGTATATATCAAAATATTTTCGTTTTTTCTCTTAATCAATTTGGTCATGTTTCATAATGTATAGGGTGTGATGGGTAAATTGTCGCCATTTTTTATTTTTAATTTCATTCATACGTGTTGTTTATTTTTGCTTTTGTCAACAACACTGTATAGTCTCTTCTTTGTCTTGTAACGGCATTCACCCGGGGTGGGTTGAGCCGGCTCCAATATTGGAGTTTCATGGGAATTTGGAATTCACAAGCGGTCCCAAACCATCATGTATAGGCTTCAGATCAGTTCCCAGGAAACCAACAGCCCGACAACAGCACATAAGATTTGATTATGGTGGTGAAGGTTTCGTGCAGGACCATTATCACTTTTTGAAGGGCCGAATACAGAGACCTGGTGCACCAAGTGCCACAATGTCCCCAAACGACCCTCCTCAGGTTTTGAATTCAGAGTTTTCCTTCTCCTAGACCAGTTGCCATCCAAGGCTATAGAACACAGTCTGTCCTGCTATTTACCCATAGCTGGAGGGAGAAGAGGATTCATACCTTTCCCAAGGGTTTTAGCACGTAAGTGAATGTAATGGATTCGAGTGAAATTTGAACTCGGCTCTCCGATTTCTCAATCCAAGTCGATATCCATTATTCCAGCGTACATAGCAGGGTCATTTGGGAAAAAAAAGAGCACTATGACGCAGAAATTTAGAAACAGCATGCTGTACTGCTTGGCATTCGCGCCGAAAGCTCTAATACGAACTTTTCAAAGAGTTTATGTGTCAATCTGAGGAAGAAGGAGAGGATTGGGAAAGGCTTGGACGAGTCTCATGGTCATTAGGAAGGTACGGCAGATATTCCTGATATATATATATATATATATATACAAATACATATTTTATTCTTACGAATCTATTGTGAAAAGAAAATAGTTGTCAGCATTAAATAACCCATAGAGTTCGATTTGCCGTAATACAAAACAAACCAGCCAAACAAATTAACCTATTATATCCCCAATAGAGATAAGGGCATTGTTAGGCGTGTCAACGATGAAGGGATGTCAACAGTAGTAGGTTACATTTTTGTGATGAGCATTATTATGGAAAAGCTCATAGGACTAGACGTCAGTTTGAAATCTACTCGCTTTTTCAGCTCGCTAAGACGATAAAACTTATTCTACACGAACATCCTTTGAACAAATGACGAACGGACTATAGACAGTATTAATGTAATTTTTAATGAATCTAGTGAAATCAAAGAAAGAAATTTGCATAAATAAATAAGAGATCGATAAATAGCTACAACGAAGCAGAGATCAATAGAAATACAGTCGTTCCCAAAATAAAGATTCTATGCAATAAATAGCTCGTTCTGCTGCTCGGAAAGTTCATTCAATATGTCTTGTTTAGACAATTTTTTTCTTGGCAGAATCTTTCTTACACAAGCCAACCATTCGTATATGCTTTGAATATTACTACCATATTTAGTCTAATGTTTCTGCTATGTATTTCGAGATTCTTGACAAAATCCAAAGAAGAATCTGCTATGTTGTCGATCATGACATCTTGGTTCCACTTACTTTCCCATCTTTTAATGTAGCTTTCCTGTGTCGTTTTTACAAACATTTTCATGGTAATTGAAATGTCTTGCCAGAATCTGTCTTACACATTTATAAATTTACCATTCTTCAATGCATTGAATATATAAAATCCAAGGAAGAATCTGCAATGTTAGAGGTATTGACATGGCATCTTGTTTTCAGGCACCTCCCCACGACTATAATGCATCCTCCTTTTGCTTTTGTAAATATAACATTTTAATGGTAATTGATGATCTTTCCTCTTTCGTATCACGATTTTACGAATTCAAGCTCAGTACTAGATTGGCAGTTAGGTCTCATCATTTTACAGTTTAAATTATCAGATGTATACCGTAAGTTCTATGTTAACAGTTTCTTCTATGACACTTCTTTGTAAAAGCTCTCTTCCTTCCTCTTGCATTCTAGACAACTTTGGACTTTAAAACTTTAAATTCAGTATCAGTCATTGTCCTATATTTTTAATTCCTGTTCTTACATTAATAATGTTGTCTCTCCTTAATAACATTTACTTCTTCTCATATATTATTGCATATGTATTATCCCATTTTCACTATTTACGTTGTTCTGACTTGTCCTAATCTTTCTTGCCATATTCATATTTTGGAATTTCAAGCTATACCATTTATTTCGTCCACCAGGATAGAGTGTTTTAGTTCCATCACCTAAAGAAGGCCAAAACATACAACAGCCGAAACGTCCTTTATATGGCAACAAAGATAAGGGCAACAGTCCAAACAATGTAAATAGTGTAAAAAATTCAAATACCTCATCTCACAAATATAGACAGATACTATGACATATATATATATATATATATATATATATATATATATATATATATATATATATATATTTAATTTAAAGAAAAACAGAACCCTTTTTAAAACTCCATTTGTTATAATTTATTTCACCAGAGAATTTTATTTTTCTCTGGATCTTCAGACTTCACTTTCAAAGGTGAAACGAAAAATGTATCTAAAATTTACACTTTTGACGGACAGTATTAAGTTTATATAAGTTCATATAGAGGGTGATGAGGGATAGTGTGAGAGACATGGTCAATTATAGAGAGGCAGGGGAGAGTTTTAAAAGTTATTTTTATTTTAATTACAATACTTAATATTGTGGAAGGAGTGGGTAAGGATTAGACATTGACCTATTAATATATATATATATATTTCGCATAGATTATCCTTAAAAGTGTTTTCTTTTTCGAATATTCTCTCACGCTTAATAATGCCTTGCGTATTAGTGTGGTTATTTTCTTGCATGGAGTAAAATGATTAAAATAAAAGGAAGAAAACCAACGTTTTTACTCGAACAATATCACGGACTTACAAATATTTTCTTTTTTTTTAACTAGAATACCTCTTGAAAAAAAAATTCTTCCTATCTTTCAACATGCAGAGTTGGTTCTTGAATTCTTGTCATTTGTTTTTTAATCTTTCTAAACGTTGCCAATTACCAACGCCAAATGCTTTTGAGACTGCTGCTTTTGTTTGTGAAAAAAAAAATCAAAGATATTTTCAGCACGGTTCTACATCATAGCTCCAGGATTCTTGGACGGATTGATGATAAGAAAGTTCCATGGACATCTGCCAAATCCGAACACAGAAAATGTGACCTTTTTTTTTTTTCTTTACAGAATGTAGGTATTTGTGTTCGCTAGAAATATCAGTGAAAGTTACACGGATTTCGGCTTTTGAATTTTCTGACCAATCATATTTTTTTATTTAAGGATTGAAAACTTTTCCTGTGATTCGGAGTCGTCGTTGGCTTTATTTCAATGAGATTTGTTGTAATCGTCATTCGCTGTTCCACCGTTGGTTCTTTAGGGTCGTTGGCACTTAGTCTCGGATCTCGTTTTGAACCTTGTCGCCACCGAGGACACCACAAATATATACCGTATTATGAAAACGAAAAATAACAATAAAATTATCCGCTCCCCTCGTCCTTTTCCTGTCACCGTTTGGCTCAGCATGTCCTTTTCTTCTTTACTGAATGTAGGTATTTGTGTTCACTAGAAATATCCGTGAAAGTAGTTACACGGACTCCAGCTTTGGAATTTTCTGATCATTCATAATTCTTTATATTAGGATTGAAAACGTTTCCTGTTTTTCGTCGTCATCCTCGGCTTTATTTTGTATTCAAGAACTTAATTTCTTTTTGCTTATCGCTTCCTTTACAGTGACGGAGTTGGTGACTAAATTCGTCGCTGACTTGCAGATTCAAGACTAGAAGCTTCTAGTTTCACCAAAACCTGCCTCCGTCATCCATCTCCTATCACCATTTTGGCGATTTGGTAGGTTGGTGGGGAATGTAAATTGGATTAGAAAAATGTGCCATTGACGTGAATTTGTTTAAGGTTGACCTCAACTTGCAAGGAAGTAACCCACTCACTTGATTTTATGATCTTCCTCTACATATAGAATGAGACATGGAGAATCCAGTTATGAAATTGCTAAGGACTGCCAATAGTTCTGTTATAATTTCGAGTGACGCCTTCTGTAGTATGTCCGTCGGGCGTAGCCCTCTTTTTTCACTGGTCCAAATTTGAGATTTGTTGTAATCGTCATTCGCTTGTTTCACCGTTGGGTCTTTAGGGTTGTTGGCACTTAACCTGGGATCTCGTCTTCGACCTTGTCGTCACCGAGGACACCACAAAATATGTATCGTATTATGGAAACGAAAAATAACAATAAAATTACCTGCTCCCGTCATCCATTCCCAGTCGCCGTTTGGCTCTGCAAGTCCTTTTCCTCTTTACTGAATATAGGTATTTGTGTTCACTAGAAAGATCCATGAAAGTTACACGGATTTCAGCTTTTGAATTTTCTGATCATTCATAATTTTTTATATTAGGATTGAAAACGTTACCTGTGATTCGGCGTCGTCGTCGTCAGTTTTATTTCGTATTCAAGAATTTTTTTTTTCTTTGATGATCGCTTCCTTTATGATGATGGCATTGATGACTAAATTCGCCGCTCACGTGCAGATTTAGGGCTAAAATCTTACAGTTTCACTAATATCTGCTCCCCTCATCCATTCACTATCATCGTTTGGTTTTGAAAGAAAACCAGAGTAGAAGAAAGTGCCGATGGCGTGAATATGTTTAAGTTGGATCTGAAATTACCATAAATTGACCGAAACACTTGATTACATGACCTTCCTCTGAGGCACATAAGGAATGAGACATGGTGAATCTATTGTGAAACTCCAAAGGACTGACGCTGCCGTTGTTATAATTCCAAGTGGCGCCTTCTGTAGTATATCTTTCAATGCGTAGCCCTCTTAATCCCATGGTTCAACTGTTGATATCTGTTGTATTCATCATCCGCTTGTTCTACCTTTGCAATAACAATAATAGACTGTAGGTAATTCAACTAATAATGCGTAGAATATTTCAGTTGATCAAATTTAACAAAATATAGGAAACAATTGTTTTAAATGTTTCATATCTTATTCTTGTAAATTATCTCTTTGTATCCTGATTACAAGCTAAAGTACATTTTGTTAACGAAAGATTATTGCCAAGGAAATTTCAATAGCATTGAAGAAGACAGATTAGATATATTGAATTCTAAAACATGAAAATAATATATTTCTATTTTACGGTTCAATCTATTTTCTTTTTTTCCTCCTGATTTCTATTTGGCGGAAGTAGATGCCATGATCTTGTTACCATTATTACTGCCCTTGTCTTTCTTTCTTTCCTTCTTTCTTTCTTTCTTTCAATTATATGCCTTCCTTTTCTCACTGAAACTGACATCATCTCTGATATCTATTTTCTTTCGCCTCTTCTAAACTGAATGGTTCATTATTTATCTGAAGTAATGGCACAGATTATAAAATATTTTTTGACTTGACAGATATTTCATTTTTTGTCATTATTTCGTGAAAGATTACGTCATGTTTTCTTCACAAAACTAATGTCTATAAATATTATTGTGATTATTATTGTGATGAAATATTATTGTGATTATTATTGTGATGAAATATTATTGTGATTATTATTGTGATGTAGAAAGCCTAGCTTAGATGTGATATAAGTCCAAAAGTATGGATCCATTGATGGATTTTATCAAAATAAACGTCGTATGTTCATTTTTTTTATGCTTCCGTTTTCTCATTAAAAATGAAGATGTCTGAAATAACTTTTTGCATAGACAAAAAGGAATGGCTCATTATTTATCTGAGGCAATGGCAGAGAGCAACGCAACTAGCAACTAAGAAGCAGAATGGTAATATGCGAAGCTATGAAGTGCAGAAATGTTCCGGAAAATAACACAGACGGTAAAGAAAGAAAAGGGATGCTGCTTGTATTAGGTACAATCAAAATGAATGCGTCGTCTTCCTCAGTAATTCCCTTAACGTACGTATAGGTGACATTGTACGAATGAGTATAAAAGTTAGCAAGAGTCTCTGCTTTCTTACATTTTTCAACCGGCAGATGTCGTACTGGCAAAACGTTTCTTGCTTCCCTTCCGGAGATGAAACTTAGTCACCAGGTGAAACAACATATTCGTGCTATTCCCGTCGCACATTGTATAAAAGACACCAAAATATTTCTAAAACGACCTAACCCCCACCGCCATATATATATATATATATATATATATATATATATATATGTTATAATTATCTTTTAAAAAAATGATTCCATTGCTACATAAGAGTTCTCATGTTTCAAAAACAGAAGCTAAATCTTTTTTTTTTTTTTTTTGAATAAAAGCTGCTAGTCCTGTTTCCTCTTCAAGCAAATTTTGGAATAACTAATTTTGAAATTTACGGGCGATAGAATCATCTTTTAAACAAAATAATTATAATATAGACTCTATTGTTGTATTGAGCACTGTTTATTTTTTGTTTTTTTTTAAATAAAAACAGAAATGCTAAAGAACTTTGGATTATTAACCTCACGATTCTTTTCTATTTTTCTATCTTCGTCCACACACACACACGCGAGCGCACAGGCACACACTCAAACATATACACACACACACACACACATATATATATATATATATATATATATACACGCAAACACACATAGATATATATATACACATAAATATGTACACACAGTCATATATATATATATATATATATATATATATATATTAATAAATGTACATATACATACGTTTGTAGTGCAACATAAATACATATATATATATATATATATATATATATATATATATATATATATATATGGTATAGTTATATAGATATGTTAAAATATACGCTATATTTGTGTGTTAAAGTGCTCAATGTTACAGATAGACCACATGCAAATATACAAGTGGATATTGAAGTCAACACTCACCTGAGACAGTTTTATTCTGAACGCAATATTCAAGCCATATGCGTTGTGTTTTTGTTCGACCATTAACATTTCAAAATTATTATTTTGTAACGTCTACTACTACATTCGCTATTAGTATTGTTGTTACCACTTTATGTATCTACCGAAAATAACTACTGCTATTTTTTCCATCGTTTGTACTTTTATTACTACTTTAAAGACAATCACTCCATAACCATCTCTACCACCAGCAATACAGCTTTTTATCATTGTTATTATTACTGTCATGGTTACCCCAACTATTATTATAATAACCATTATCATTGTCTTTTTTGTCATTATTATATGATTGTTTCCATCAACATTAAGTCTAATTTTACCGGTTATCATAAGCAATAGCAAATAAATAGTTATTATCAATATACCAATAATAATATTACTGTTATTATTACTATTAACATAATGACAATCGTTAAAAATCCACCAGCAGTTAGCGTTGGTAATAATACAATCATTATCCCACAGACATAACCTATCTTAACCGGCGAGTGCGCGTACGGGTACGGGAACGGTCTACATATGTGTGCGTATGTGTGAGGAAATGTGAGCTTATCTGACAGGGCAGGCGGCCGATCTGAAAAAAGTCAAATCCACCCCATCTGTACCTTGTTAAGAGAACATTGCTGCATATGTAACCATACAGTCCCGACACCTAAAAAGAATAACAAATGCGTATATATGTATGCTCGAACGCATTGATGTCTGTCTGCGCATAACATCAGATTATTTATATGGGTGCGTTTGTCCGAACTAAAATGCATACACTTGTATGCATGTGTGTCTATATATGTAAGTGTGTCAGCCCAAACAAACACGGAAGAAAATTTCCCCTTCCACCAAACACAAATAATAAAAAAACTAATAAGCATAAATAGATCCACTTTTAAAAAATGATTCAGTTTGTCTGATGATAGCAAAAGCGTGAAACACAGAGTTACAAACTAATATCCATACAACTGAATATATATATATATATATATAGAGAGAGAGAGAGAGAGAGAGAGAGAGACACAGACAGACAGACAGACAGACAGACGCACGGTGGAGTAATGGATAGCGGCTTGGATTGAGAAATCGGAGGGACGAGTTCGAATTCCAGTCGAATTCAATACATTCACTAATACCCATGGAAAAGGCATGAATCCTCTTCTTCTCACTCCAGTTATGGGTAAACAGCAGGACAGACTGGGTTCTATAGCCTTGGATGGCAACTGGTCTAGGAGAAGGACAACTCTGAATTCAAAAGCTGCGGAGGGTGGTTTGGGGATCTTGTGGTACTTAGTGTAGATGGTCCTGCACGAAACCTTCACCACTATAATCAAATCTCATGTGCTGCTGTCGGGCTGTCGGTTTCCTGGGAACTGATCTGCCTGACTCTCATACGTCGAATTCGACGGGAGAGTCGATATATATATATATATATATATATATAATATATATATATATATATATATATAAATACTCGTCTACCCTATTGCAGACTCTCACCCAGGCACATTTTGTTCAACACCCACTGTCGCTAGCAGACCTTAGTTTCTCGGAGAGAGCGTGTTATCTAGAATGATCAACTATCTGAAGAACACCAGCACGCTCAAATCCTCAGCCACGATTATTATGACTTCGTGCTAGCACAGCTGTCGACGGCCCTAAGTGTTCCCTCTGTTTCACTCATAAGCTTGGTTCAGCCGGTTGTATGGTTTTCAGACATTTTTCAAACGTGCCGAATGCTGGGATTGACCCTCTCCAGTCCGATAACATGATGAAATCTCTTTCCAGACAAATCGACTATGGTGAGATTCGAACCCGTGTCTCATGGCCAGAAAGCGGACATTCTAACCTCCTGACAGTTATTTTGTTTAAGGCAAATAAATTATTCTAAAAAGATTTGACAAGATTATACTTAATTAAAGCATGTTGACTTTGACCTGATGCAATGCTTACTAAACATGTCTCGCTGGGTTAATTAAGACTCAGTGGTGATTTCAACCCACATTGGGTGCCTAAGTTTGCGGCCTTCTTAAGGAAAATCACTTTTTGGGCAGTATCTTTCCGTTTTGGTTTGATAACTGCATTTTTAATTACTCAACTCCTGTCGTTGTCTTCGGGCAGATCACAATAAATAAATGAAGAATCCCTGGTCTCAGGGATTCCAACACTGCAGCAGTACCTCCTACATATTTCTGTTTTGTTTTTTTTGGTTGTTTTTTTTTTTTACATTCTTTCTTTATTTTCATTTTTTGTCTTTCTTTTTTCTTTTCTTTCTTTTTACTATTTTTCATTCTTTCTTATTGCCGGTCTTTCTTTTTCTTTCTTTTTACTTGTATTTCTATGTCTCTTTCCTTCTGCTGGTGGGGGTGCGATTAATGGGATATCGATTCCAGCGTATCATTGTTTGCAGGGACATGTCAGGTTTGGGCCTTAACTCAGGTCCACTTCTTGTGCCACATCTCGACCGTAAAAAAAAAACACAAAAAACAAATGAATCAAAGAAAATTCTATTCAAATCTCCATTAGGGGTTGATTCCAGTCCACTGAACAATTATTAAACAAAAAAAAAGCTAAGGAAAATGACACTGAAAGGAAACTTCAGGCCGTGTACTGTTTTTAAAATGACAATTGACGCTCTGATAAAAGCGTGTGAGTGACACTTTGAGACAGACTAAGGCGCCATTCCCCTAGTTGTCCGTTATTACTAAATTGCTAATATTATTTGCAAACGTTGTACGTAAATGAAATTTGGCGACAATAAAGTTGTCTAGGTTTGAATGCAATTTGTATTTTGTATATGTACATAGAAATTTATTGCAATTACATATACACAGAAGGAAAATAAATTATCATTTGTCAGTGATTCGCCACGGAAAGTTTCGAAAAGCAAGACTGGGTTATTTTTCGGTTGGCCTTCCATCATTAGTTGCAGCAAATAACACCGTTCTTGCCACGCAATCATCGGAATTTCAACCGAATTCAGACAATGGTTTCAAAGAACTTTCTAAATGCACGAATTAACTTGAGACCAACCGATAACAACAACGAAGAGTTCCTGGTGATTTTGTCATAAATTTGAAATTGCTGGTTACTTGCGTATTTTGGGACTTTTGTGCTGACAACTTAACGTAAAAAAATCAGACAGTAAACTTCGAGTGGAGCGACATCAATGGATAAATAGCTTTACTTGTTGGTAAATGATGTCTTAACTATTTTTCTTTCTTCTGTTCAACTTTTAGTTCTGGTTTTTGCTTTATTTCTTTTTTGGCAGCCTTCTTTTCTTCTGGGTGCGTAACCGTTTTTTTTTTTTTTTTTTTTTCCTTTCGGTAGCTTTGCTTTTTGACTTGCATTCATTCATTCTGTTATGTCTTGAGATTTTGCGTATCTTGTCATTTTTTAGTCTTTTTTTTTTTTTTCAGTCAGTCAATTCTATTTTAGATTCATTTCTTTCCGGTTTTCATTTGTTACTGTCCACGGCTTCACTCTTGCATTACTTCTGCTTTCTTCGCCATATTTTTTGTAGTTTTTTCTTTCTTTTTTTCTATCTTTCTTTCTTTTTTTTCTCTCTTTTATCTGCCTTTCTTTTTTTTATACTATCTCTCTTTCTTTCTGTCTTTTATTTTTTTATTCTTTCTTTCTGTCTTTTTTCTCTTTTTCATTCTTTCTTTCTGTCTTTTCGTTTCCCAAACTTTATTTGTCTTTTTCTTTTTTCATTCTTTCTTTCTGGTTTTTAATTTTTTTATTATTTTTTCTGTTTTTTTCTCTTTTTCATTCTTTCTTTAATTCTTTCACTTTTTTATTCTTTCTTTCTTTCTTTTCTTTTTCATTCTTTCTTTCTTTTTTCTCTTTTTCATTCATTCTTTCTTTCTTTCACTTTTTTATTCTTTCTTTCTTTAGAGGTTTCTTTTCTTTTTCTTTCCTACTCTTCATAAAGTTTTCTTTTCTTTCTTTCTTTCTTTCTTTCTTTCTTTTTATGACTTTTTGTTTGTTTGTTTCTTTCTTTCATATAGGTTTCTTTTTTCTTTCTTTCATCCTCTATGACATTTCTTTCTTTCTTTCTTTCTTTTCATAGAGGTTTCTTTTCTTTTTCTTTCCTAATCTTCATAAAGTTTACTTTTCTTTCTTTCTTTCTTTCTTTCTTTCTTTTTATGACTTTTTGTTTGTTTCTTTCTTTCATATAGGTTTCTTTTTTCTTTCGTTCCTACTATTCAGAGCTCTTTCTTTCCTCCTCTTTATGATAAATCTTTCTTTCTTTCTTTCTTTCTTTCTTTCTTTCCTTCGTATAGATTTCTTTTTTTCTTACCTTCCTAATCTGTATAGCGCTTTCTTTTTTCCTCCTTATGACTGTTTCTTTCTTTCATTCTTATTTTTTCTTTCTTATATGTTTATTTTCTTTCTTTCTTCCTCTTTATAAATCTTTATTTCTTTCTTTCTCTTCATATAGGTTTCTTTTCTTTTTCTTTTTCTTTCATTCTCTTTATATACTTTTCTTTTCTTTCTTTCTTTTCTTTTCTGTACTTCTTTTTTTTCTTTCATGTGGCTAGTATATTACATTTTCATGTGACACTTATCTTCAGGATATACTTTCGCCCTCTTCCTTTTTATAATAAACTTATATCTCACATATGTCTAGCTTTTCTATAATAACATTCTATCCTTCATACCCACAGCTTCCACGTCATGGATTCTAGAACTAACTCTATCAGTAAGATAAATAAAATTGTACGAACGTCTCCAACCTTGGAATACATTATCACAAAGCGTTTGACAAGTAGACACTTCATTCTATTTGATGATTCCGTCGCAAAAGATCTGCTGTAAATGATTTAGGGAGACGACTTTCATACACGCAAGAATATATTGGCGAAAATATCATATTAATATAATACCTGGTAATCAAATGTTGATATATATATATATATATATATATATATATATATATATATATAACTAATAATAATCTTATAAATATAAGCAGCTATACTTGTCCGGCAAAACATTAGGTGTTTTAGCTTGTAAATGAACAAACCAATACCCAAGGGGAAAAAAGGTTAAAAAAGAAAGAAAGAAAGAACTAAGAACGTGTATTTCCAGCAAAAATAATCGTCTAGAATCAAAGTTCAGAGTTCAAAGAAAAAAACCTCTGACACAAGTAAAGTAAAAATAACTAAGCAAAGTGCTCAATACGCTAAGTAGAGCAAACTAAGTAAGTAAACCTAAACAGCCAGACCTACCTAGGTTTCACCTACACGGAACGTCAGCGTGAACTGGCTAAACAGGTGGGATAAGAACAGAGAATCTAAAGCCTACAACACAAAAACATGACTATGTCACCAAAAAATAAAAAAAAATAAAACGGTGTCACAACAACGGCGGAGAGGATAAACCTTATATATATATATATATATATATATATATATATATATATATATATATATATATAATAAATTGTTTTTCTTTTTGAAAATATGATTCCATCTCGACACAGAAAATTTCCATGTTTCAAAACTGAAACTAAATTTATAAATTTACTTATTAAAAATTAAACTCAAATTCCATAGTCCCGTTGCATCATTAAGCGATGATAGAAATACAATTTCAAAAAAATCTACTTAATTTATAAGTGTATACATTATTAACATGATGAATTGTTACGGAAAATCTATTTAAATTTAGGGGTGGCCGGGTGTTAATTTCGGACTTTGTGAGTGACATATATTTCATACATAAGCTGTCTATTGAAATCAAATTTATAAATTTAGTTTCAGTTTTGAAACATAGAATTTTTCTGTGTCACGATGGAAAAATATTTTTAAAAAGAAAATACTTATAATATCTTGCTCCACTGTTTTGTATCGAGCACTGTTTTTTAAAAAATAAAAATAACTGCTATGAAAACCGGATTCTTATTATTTTAATATATATATATATATATATATATATATATATATATATATATATATATATGAGTTATTACGATTACTTGCATTATTTACGTTATTCTGACTGTTATATTCATTGCCATATTCACAATGTTTCGAGCGTTGTATGCTCCGACCTTCTTCAGGTGATTAGAATTTCGAACGGAACATTTTATTTCGTCCAGTGAGCATATGGGACGAGAATATTCTACCCAGTGGATGAAATAAAGAGGTCGGTTCGAAATTCCAAACAAATGAAGAAGAACGGAGGGTACAACTGCCGAAACGTTGTTAATATGGCTAGATGTGTATGATAATCCGAATAATGTAAACAATGCAAGTAATATATATATATATATATATATATATATATATATATATATATATATATGGGTTAAAGATATATAATTTTTATATCATTATCCCATGAAAATACTCAGAGGAACAATCATGACAAATTGGACAACGTTTTCATTTGACGCGTTTCGTCCTTTAGATATTCATCGGACTAAGTTTATGTTTAGTTTGATGCCACTACGCATGCGCCAGGTTGAAAGGGGGGTGCTAATAATTATAAATTTAAAATAATTTTGTCACTGCTGAAAAAGTCAGCAAATCAGAATATATTGTTCTATAATAGTAACTCTTGAAATTTATCTCAGCTCCGCCTAAAATTTGTCACTTTGTAGTTCTAAAGGAATGAAAGACTTACTTAATACAAGAGAAAACAATAAGCTAAAACTTGGAAGATTATTTTACACTATTGCCTGTAATAATTGCCACAGGTAATACATCGGAGAAACCTCAATAAATGTATATAAAAGTTTATATGAACATAAAAGGGATCGTTTACAAAACAACATATTAAATGCGTTAGTTGCTGATCACAAATTAAATGAGAGGACAATTTATAAATTGGATATGGCTAGAAATTGTTTTAGATCATTCACAGTAAATTTGCGCCCAGGTTCTTACAGCGTTTCACCATTCTTGTCAGATCGTCTTTTATCACAATGTGCGATATTTATAAACAAATGTGATGTAAATATAAAGAAAATGACTGTAAATGAGGCTAGATTCTTGCGATCGTGTAGCCGCATTCAACGTAAGCAAACTTAGCCCCATGAAGTCCCAAAGGTCGAAACATGTAACAGGAAACATTTTCTTCCACTCTGGCATAATTTTCTCTCCTAAAAGATGTAGGTATATAGATAGAGAGAACTGTGATAAATGAGAAGAAACGAACTCAAAAAATGCAGGAGAGGAATGAGGCCGATAAACATATCAATAGACATTAACCCTATTAAGCCAGAGAGGATAAAGCACGGTTGAGCACAAATCTCCATAGTCACGTACACTCGCCATAACACCAAGCCTGATAACTGTATACTAGGAAGAGCAATCATAGCCAAATATTTCTAGCAGCTAAGAATTACCTTTTCGTGAGAGCTTAGACTAGTATTTTTTCTCATTAAATCAAGTCTGAATACGGCAAAACACAATTCCGCTCGTTTGGCAACCCTTCCTGAAAAGCAGATGATCGAAATATTTATCTCTCTTTGTCGACACAAAGAACAGATTTGTCGGTACGTCACAAAAAATGGAGGAATATATTCTTTTATTATTTTTACTCGTAATCATTTCATTCTTTTGGCTTCTTCTGAAGCAAATCGCTTCTTTCCGTTCCTTTCCCGTTGGAGAAATAAAAACCACGTGGGCACAAATAATTAATAGACAAGTCTTCTTCAATTTTGCTCGTTTTTTCACTTTATAAATTTCCTATTTTTCGCTCGTATATTCCTGTTCAGACTTCATCAGAAACGTATAGAAGAAAAGAAATGCCCATGAAAATTTCATGATTTTCCTATTTTAAATTTCTGATGAATTATAATTCTTAATTAAACGAATGGATAAGCTAAGAGTTCTATAGCAATAAAATATCCGGAGAAATTCTGCTATCGTGTCGTTAAATATTTGAGCTTAACTTTAACAAAATATTGCAATAAAAATCATAAACTTGAATGCTGTTCGTTATTTTAAGATGTAAGGGGGTACAAATGAAAACATTTGAAATTGGCAACATTTTCCATTTATTTTCTTTCTAAGTTTCATTTGTTAATTTCTTCGTTTCTTTCTTTCCTTCCTTTTCTCACCGAAATTGTAGCATCACTGATGTTTTTTTTCGTCTTTCCACGGGATCAAAACAAGATAGTCCATTATATATGAGGTGTTGAATGCAGACGTTAAACGCTTCTCTCGTCTGTTCTATTCTTTCTTTCTTTCATTCTTTCTTTCTTTTGTTCTTTACTTATTTATTTTCGTTCTTTCTTTCATTCATTTTATCGCTGAAATCAAGTAAGGCCGCTAATATGGGTTTTCAGTCTTTTCCAGTGATGAAAACGGAATAGTCCATTATATATTAGAGATTGACACGGCACGTTAAACACTTCTGTTTCATTTCTTTATTTCTTTTTCTCATTTTCCCAAGTTGTGGCTCTGATACTTCGTTTCCGCTTGTCCACGCGATCAAAGTGGCATAGTCCATTATTTGTGAGGTATTAGCAGAGTGTTGCGCTCGTGCTATGGGAGAGACAGGCGCAATTATAATAAGATTGTGCGAACCATCTTACGCACGAACATGTACATACAAACACAAAATCACATGTACAATGCCAAACGATCATTGGCTAATAAATCCCTAATAAATTTTCTACAGGCAATTTACAAATCGCAGTATCCCTTTATTTTTTAAGTAGTCAAATTTGTGCACTTTTGGGAGAAGTGGCTCACAGAAACTTCCTTGTCTCCTCAAAGCTCGTTCGCTGGTTGATTGATGCCAACAAATCAGATCGTTTGCACGTGAAAAATAATTTTTCCCGCGCAACGAAACGGAGCCTATAGTTGCTTATTTAAGACAAGATTTTTCTCATCTTAATTAGTGAGACCTCAACTGCTAAACGAATCTACGACAGTTGGAACTCCAGTTCTAACCATGTACCAACCTTCTCACTCACACGCACACCCACATGCTGATGATAATTTGTACACCTTCACTAAAAACTTCTTTTGACACAACAATACTTTTCAACAGTAATATCACAAGAACAATCATATCATGAAACACTCATGAATATTTATCCAGTGAACTTTAAATAATTATCTTACACTAAACTCTTAAATTGCAGTCAAAGAGAGACAACTCTTGATTAATTCAACCTTTCTTACTTAAATGCCGGTATTCTTTCACATCGATATCATACATCTTGTTAATATACATATATTTTATGTACAATATCTTGTGGTTATTCTTCTTGCGTGAGTCCTGTTTTCTTATCAAAGTTAAATTAATGTGGTGAACTCCGACAGAATATATTATATTAATTCATTATATTAAAAACGGATAATAATTAATATAATTATTAGCTTAGGTCGATACACGATTTCCCAGTGCAATACGTAATACAATTATTGCTCAACGACTTCTCTGTGACTCCCTCACGAGTCTTCAGGGGTTATTATTCCGTCAAGCTAGCTCGAACATTCATGAGTCTATCACGCCAAGCATCACAGTCCTGCATCAATTTGGAAGGTCATTAGAGTCGCACTCTGTGTCGTGAAGCAAATCGCTTCTTTCCGTCCATTTCTCATTGGAGAATTATAAACCATGTGGGCCCAAATAATTAATAGACACTTCTGGTCAATGCGGGCGATCAACCCGTCTTGCTCTATGGCTAGATGTCCACAAGAGTAGATCTCTCGCGGTTTCTTATTCTGCTCGTCAGCAGTGTTCTGCAAAGGGTAATCTGCGTTCGAGTAAAATTGTAGAAATATCAAGGATGGTTCCATAAAACTCTGATTTTTTGGGATGTTGTCTCCAAGAGATATTTAGCTCGCAGCATCCGAATGTACTTTCGATCAAACATAGACACGAGGGTTTCAGTTTCAAACCGTGGCGCCCTACGTCAAAACGCCTTTCCAGTGGCTCGGAAGAATCTCCGTTTGAGGGTAGAACTATTTTCAGATTACATCCATTTTATTAACGGTGGCCCAGTCTATTGCTATGCAAACTTTTAGGGCTAATATCATTGCATATTCCCCTTTGAATTTTATAAAGACTTTATAAATACATAGCAAAATAACCGTACCATATGTGACAGCAATATTTAATGTATTGACAAATGGTCGTCTTATAAATGTGTAAGATAGATTCTGGCGAGAAAACTTGTCTATGACGACACAGTGAACCAACTTACTTAGCAGCAGACCAAGCGATTGATTCAATATAATTATTCCACAAAAACATCAGTCTGAGAAATGCAGATGGTTCTCAAAAAAGTTCTCTCAGACGTTTAAAAGAGAGAAGTTTAGTTTTGTCCGGCCTAAAATAACAAAACATTTCTGTCTCCAGTTAACAAAAGATTGTAGTTCATTTTTGAGATCAGCTGTCAATTTGACCTTATCGAATCGATCAGACTTACCATTAAGACTTGAGTAAGTAGTTCTGTCTTCATCGTAGATACCAAGTTAACAGTCGCTAACTCCTCTCATCTGTCCATATTTCTAAAAGAAATGGTAATGTCTCATAGAATATAAATCATCAGCGTGAAAGAATGAAAGACTGATGTGTTTTGAAATAAACAATGGTGTACCCTTGGTTCATCAGTTAAACGAAAGACGATCAAGCGTACACACCAATTTACTCATCGGCTTTCTGTCGCATTCGTTTGCCGTTTTTTTTTTTACGCGTAATCGATTCTGCTTCACTCTTACTTTTGATTTTCTTCATAAATATTCTATACTTTCTTTTATTTTTTTCTTCCATTTATTCATTTTTTTTCTTTCCTTATTTTTCTTTCTTTCATTAATTCTTCTTTTCATTCCTTTTTTCCTTCTCCCTTTCCTTCATTCATTCTTCTTTTCATTCTTTTGTTCATTCATTCTTTCCATCATTCATTCTTCTTTTCATTCTTTCAATCTTTCATTCTTCCTTTCATTCATTTTTCTTTTGCTTTTTCCTTCTTTCTTTGATGCTTTCATTCATTCAATCTTCCTTTCATTCTTTCTTTCATTCATTCATTCTTCTTTTCATTCTTTCTTTCATTCTTTCGTTCATTCATTCTTCTTTTCATTCTTTCGTTCATTCATTCTTCTTTTCATTTTTCATTCTTTCTTTCATTCATTTTTCTTTCGGTTTTTCCTTCTTTCTTTGATGCTTTCATTCATTCAATCTTCCTTTCATTCTTTCTTTCATTCTTTCGTTCATTCATTCTTCTTTTCATTCTTTCGTTCATTCATTCTTCTTTTCATTTTTCATTCTTTCTTTCATTCGTTTTTCTTTCGGTTTTTCCTTCTTTCTTTGATGCTTTCATGCATTCATTCTTCTTTTCATTCTTTCTTTCATTCTTTCGTTCATTCATTCTTCTTTTCATTCTTTCGTACATTCATTCTTCTTTTCATTTTTCATTCTTTCTTTTCATTCATTTTTCTTTTTCGGTTTTCCTTCTTTCTTTGATGCTTTCATTCATTCATTCTTCTTTTCATTCTTTCTTTCATTCTTTCGTTCATTCATTCTTCTTTTCATTCTTTCGTTCATTCATTCTTCTTTTCATTTTTCATTCTTTCTTTCATTCATTTTTCTTTCGGTTTTTCCTTCTTTCTTTGATGCTTTCATTCATTCAATCTTCCTTTCATTCTTTCTTTCATTCTTTCGTTCATTCATTCTTCTTTTCATTCTTTCGTACATTCATTCTTCTTTTCATTTTTCATTCTTTCTTTACATTCATTTTTCTTTCGGTTTTTCCTTCTTTCTTTGATGCTTTCATTCATTCAATCTTCCTTTCATTCTTTCATTCATTCATTCATTCATTCATTCTTCTTTTCATTATTTCGTTCATTCTTTCGTTCGTTCATTCTTCTTTTCATTCTTCCAATCTTTCATTCATTCTTCTTTTCATTCTTTCGTTCTTTCATTTTTTCATTCTTTCTTTCATTCACTTTTCTTTTGATTTTTCCTTCTTTCTTTGATGCTTTCATTCATTCAATCTTCCATTCATTCTTTCTTTCATTCATTCATTCATTCATTCTTCTTTTCATTCTTTCGTTCATTCATTCTTCTTTTCATTGTTTCATTCAATTTTCTTTCGCTTTTTCCTTCTTTCTTTGAAGCTTTCATTCATTCGATCTTCCTTTCATTTTTTCTTTCATTCATTCATTCTTCTTGTCATTCTTTCGTTCATTCGCTTCTTCATTCATTTTTCTTTTCATTCTTTCGTTCTTTCTTTCATTCATTATTCTTCTTTTCCTTATTCCGTTCATTCTTTCGTTCGTTCATTCTTCTTTTCATTCTTTCGTTCTTTCATTTTTTCATTCTTTCTTTCATTCACTTTTCTTTTGCTTTTTCCTTCTTTCTTTGATGCTTTCATTCATTCAATCTTCCTTTCATTCTTTCTTTCATTCATTCATTCTTCTTGTCATTCTTTCATTAATTCTTTCTACTTTTCATTCTTCCGTTCTTTTAATCTTTCTTTTTTCTTTCTTTCTTACTTTTTCCATTATTTCTTTCATTCATTTTTTCTTTCTTTTTATTTTTATTCATTCTTTTTATTTTTTCGGTCTCCTTTTCTTTCTTTATTTCATCCTTCCTGTTATTCTTTATTCCAATCCTTCTTTCGTTCTTTCATTCTTACTTTCTGTCATTGTTTTTTTTTGTTTCATTCATTCTTTCTTTCATTCTGTCTTTTTCTTTCTTTTATTCATTCATTTATTTATTTATTCTTTCTTTCTTATTTTCTTTCAATCTTGATTTCATCATTTCTTTCTTTCATTATTTTTCATTCTATCATTCTTTTCGAATTCTTTATTTCTCTCTTTTCTTTTTCCTTTCTTTTTTGTTCTTTTTTTCTTTTTCTTTTTCTTACTTTTTTATTCATTCTTTCTTTTTATTTCTTTTAGTCTTTCTGTTTTTATTAATTTATTTATTTCATTCTTCCTTTCATTTTATTTTTCATTTCCTTCTTTTTTCCTTGTTTCTTTCTCTCTTTGTTTCTTTCATTGGTTCTTTCTATGATTCATTATTTCTTTCATTAATCCTTTCTTTCTTTCGTACTTTCTTTCATTCTTTCTTTTCCTGCTTCTTTCTTTCATTATTTATTTCATCATTTCTTCCTTTCCTTTTTTTCTTTCTTCCAGGCTTTCTTTCTTCTAGTTTTCTTACATTATTATCTATCTTTAATTCCTTGCACCTCACCCAACCTCTGACCCGACGCCGAGATATAAATGATTTGCTTAACGGTTTACCGTCGGGACAAAAGCGAAATCTGAATATTCCATATCAGATCGAATTTTACGCTGGCGATATCATTGACTGATTGTCACGCAGAAAATTGCTCTAATAATATTTTTCTGCAGCTGTGCCGAGCATTATGATTGGCGAATGAGTTTATTCTACCTGTCGCCAATATCCTATGCATTCCCATTGCAAACATCAAGGCAAGATCAGTATGAAAAACTCTACCTTTTTTTAAAATCTGTCTCAGATATCAAAATAGTTTGATGTTGTCACTAGCAACTTGTAGTAGTTTGTCTGTGTGTGTCTGTTGGGGGTAAAAAGAGTTGCGTGTGTATTAATACTAGTATGTGCATTTGACGATATTTCTGAGTATAAATAAGAATTTATGCGTCGGGTTTGTACGTTACTGTAGTCTTATATACACTTACACACATACACATACATACACACACACACACACATATATATATATATATATATATATATATATATACATAGAACACAGTGTTGCTTACTATGCTTGTCTGAAAAATTAGAAATTATCAGATTTTCTGATAAAACTCCTTATTAAACTAAAGAACTAAATTCACTGTAAATTGTAGGCATAATCTAACTTTTACCTCACAATATATTTAAACTTTTAATCTGATAATACATTTTCTTATTGTAATAATTAGTAGATGAAATGCGGTGCACCTTATATGACTTACAATTCTATTTGTATCATTTATTTTGATTTATTATAGCTCTGTATTGATGTTTAGTTAGTATTATTAACATCTTATATGGATGGACAGGTTTTAGTTAGTATTATGGACATCTTTTATTGATTAGCTAGTCTTATTAATATCTTATATGGATTCTTTTTCCTTAATGGTTGCATATTAATTAGCCAAAGTAGTCTTGTATTTATTTTTTTTGTTGTTTTTTTAAGTTATTTACTAGTTTCTTAAAGGGGGCTTTTACTTATCAAATACACAATTTTATATAAGTAGCTGACCTAGCATATAGCTAATTAGCATTATGTTAAATTATCTCCTTACTTCTTTCACTTTTATTTCTTAGGAAAATTTGAACGCCAGACTTCTATGAATTGTCTGTCCATAATGAAATTGTCTAGGATTTAGATGCGGACAACTTCGCGTCATCACCTACATAAAAAAAAAAATCGGTGAGTTTGAATTTAACGTATGTCACATTCAATTGGCTAATCACGGTAAAGTCTACAGGACTATTTTTAATTCTGATTATTTTTTCTCGAGAATATTAAAAATAATCGTTCTCTTCTCAGTAGTTTAATATCGTTCAAGAAGACACATTTTAGTGTTGCAACATAAATGCAATTGTGTAGCAATTTTTAACATGACTTTGTTTAAATATCCTAATATATATATATATATATATATATATATATATATATATATATTTACAAGCAAATGACACTCATTGGAATAATTTGTTGTTCGATTCTGCAACTTGAGGCTATGGGGACCCTTGTAGGTCAACCCTCTTTATATCTATTTGCTTTGATGTTCTGAGGATGGACATATATCTGCACTTTAAAAATCAATAAATTTAGCATTGCAGAACTACTTGATTGTGTAACTAGGAACATCATCATGGGTTAATACATATTTTGCCCAGGCCGCTCATTGAGTTATTGAAAATCATGGTACCTCAGGATATTGTAATAGGTATCAAAACCTTCATTTTATCGAAGCTTTTAGAACAATATGAGCCGGGGTGATTACTTGGATATGTTACCAAACACCACGATCTAGGCAAGATAGTCGTTCGTAAAGGTGTCATTTGTAGCACATCTTGACAACAGGTAAATGTTTCGTAATGACAATATGATGGTACTGTAAATATTCCTTGTCGGGGGATATATTAAAAGTGGAATCATGCTTCTTGAGGTACATGAGCTTTTATTTTCTTTTTACTGTAATATACCCTTCAGTGACGTCGTTTGGGGATTCTTAACTTTCTGGCCTATGACAGAAGTTCGTTCTTGAAGACGATTTTTCCCCTAGTAGTTAGGTTACGCATGAATAGTTTCGTTTCTTTGCAGTTTCGCTATCTTGAGTAATAATGACGTCCCACCTTCGCTTTTTGTTGCCGTAGTACCCTGTGAGTATATTAGGGTACTCTGCCTCTTTTACGGATGCATTTAAGAATTTGTTCACAGAAAATTCTTACACTGTCATATCAGCTTCTCATTTCCTGAAAATCGGAGTGCATTTTATAGCTGAATCTATTTTTTAGTATACCTGGTGTAACAGCAAAATTGTCCAATCCATGTAACAGCATAATTATCCAATCCCATCAAAATGTTTAATATCAAAGAAGCACTAAACGAATTGAGTTTCGCTTTTTCCGGGGTTCAGATAAGATGTTTAGCCATCTACACACCAGTTTTCGTAAAAATCAATGAAGAGACCTTTGCTCTATTCAGCTAGAAAGAGAACAGGTTTAAATCGTTTTGTGTAAGACCCACCGTCTTCCCAAGTGAACAATGGTGCGAGGAAAAAGATCATTCAGGACTTCAGTAACGTGACCAACATTCATACCCTGACATTCATTTTCAAGGTTCATTCGAAAACCAACAAGAGAACAGTGAATAAGTTTTAAAAAAAGAGGCAACAGTAAAGAGGAAAACTTGGTCAGTAGGTAACAACGAGAAGCGGGAATTATCATTTCAACTTAAAGCTAAAGAGATCAATTAGAAAAGATCCAACTCAATCAATAATAGTTTGACATGTGAAAGAGGAGTTTCAGTTATGACAATCCAAAAGGCAGTGAAAAAGACTTGGAAATTAAATCGTATGTGTAGCCTGTGAGGCACCTTGTTACTCCAGGCAAGAAAGTTAGAAGGTTTGAAAGGGCAAAGATCACCTTGAATAAGTTGGAAAAGGAAAGTTGAATAATATATAATATATATATATGAACTTTATTTCAATATTTCATAAGCTTCTGATCCTTCGCTATGATTAATTAAAGATGAACATGTCATTTTCGTTTATGATCGATTTCATCACGATTCTTCTGTTAAGCTTGGAGAATAACTATAAATTTTTATTGCTTAAAGTAGAGACCGATAATGTTATAAAAACCCCGGAGATTTCCGGTAATATATCTTTAATCATTTCTAAGATGCAACATTTGTGAACATAATCTAACAAATTGAAAATTTTGCTTTTACAGGATTTGGACAATTTTGTAGTTACACCCGGTATGTTTACACAAAACAAGATTCAAAAGCCACTCGAGGTAGAGGATTGCATAAAGAGCAAATTGTATGGACGTAAAAGAAGTTGATAATGAGTTCAGGTTATAGGAAGATAAACGATATGTAACAGTTGTCCAGAGATTTGAAAAAACTTAAGATTCTAATGAACTGGAATGCATAATCTTGAGAGTCTGCTCTACGATGTAACAGTTCTTGAGAAGAAACCGTACGAACAAAAGTTTCTTTTTGCTAATGGAATATAATGAAGGCGGCGTCATCTCTTTTAGCTTCGCGTCACGGGTTTTAGCGATAAAAGTCTGACTTGGTGGACCAAATCACGTCAGAAAATCTCCAGGGATATAACTATATAGTCGCTATAGGCTTGGGAAAGCTTTTGTAAGGTAGATAATAATTCATCATCTACAACTCTTTTAAGTCTTTTCTTCGGTATTTGGTATGTACTGGTTGGTGGGTAATTTCTCGTTAAAGTATTATTAAATATTTACGTTCACCCTACGGTTTACTTATTTTCAGTTTATCTTTTAATTTGTTCTCATTTAAATGGCTCACGAAGTACATCATCCATATTTGAAGTATAAAGATATAGATATATAGACATAAAGAATCACAGATATAGATCTGTAAATGAATATGGTCTGTGTTATCCCCCCCCACCAACATCTATATTTATGGCTGCTGGTATAAAAACCAATAAGGCAGTAATCAACGCGGGAAACAGAATCGACGAACCGAGTTCAAATCACACGCCAGTTTGCTGCCGTCAATTTTACAGAAATAGATTTGGAAAAGGCATGAATGCATTGGTTAAAAGTCTTTAGCCTTGAGTAGCAACTAGTCTAATTAAAGAAATATATATATAAGGCAAATAAACTTTTTCAAGAAAGCAGAGCAAACCGCATTTAATAAGGAACATAGTCTTAGAGAATCTTTTTGAATTTCATTAGTATGGTCGATGTTAACCTCCAGGAAAGTGACTACTTGGAATGTTTAGACTTCTGATATTATGAAAATATTATTTCAATCAATTTCTAGGTCTGCTTCCAAGAGAATCGGTTCGCTGTGACGTGCAAGACAATTCTTCTTTCCAGAATTTATCTAACACATTTGTAATTCTACCATTCATACATAACTTTAATATTGCTGTCACATGTAGTAGTGTGCTGTCTGTCTAAAGATGCTTGACCAAATTCAAAGAAGAATCAGCAATTTTCTCCCTCCTGACATGGCATGACGGCTTCAGTCGTTCTCTCACTGTCGTAACGTAGTTTCCCTCTGCCTTTCTATAAATACGTTCATGGTAATTGTTCTAAGTTTTCCCATTCGTTTTTGAGACATTGCAAAATTAAGCTAAGTTCTAAAGTGGCAACTAGTTTTCATCATTTTGCAGTTGAAATTCTTAGATGTAACTGTAAGTTTCCCCTGGCTTTCTCCTTAATTCATGTTCTATTATGAATTTATCATAATAATGTTATTTCTTTTCAGGTTTTCACACTCAGTAAACCCGTGTGCTTAAGTGACTTTATTAGCTTGCATGGGTGAAATGATAAGATTTTCCCAGATATAAATACCAATGTCATGCATATATATATATATACTAGAATCTATTCATCAAATAGTGATATATTCTAGAACATATAATATTGTCAAATTGTATCGGCTAATAATGATTTCTGGCAGGAATTCTAATTCTCCCAGAATCGACTCACTGTAAACTCTGAATAAATCCAATGAAAAGACGCCAACTTGTCTTACACTCTTTTCCATTATTTTTTTTTTTTAATATTTACTGAAATATTGTTCTACCTGTATGTAGGCAGTTTGCTCCTAATGTCAGTTCTGGATTATTTTAATATCCTTCTCAAATATATAAAACTTACCTAGTTCTACTATTCTTTGTGTCTTACATTCCCATACGATTTTGCATATTCTATAAAATATAGGTATATATCATAACAATGTACCAGTGGAGAAAATTTATAGAAATAAATTCCTCTTCCCAGCACTTACATTTAGGACATAAATTTTATCTGTCGGTTTCATTAACTGCCTTGTTGAGAAAGTTTGTTTCATTTCACCTCGATCAAGGCAATAAAGCAACTAAAACACAATGGGTTACTGAATATGGAAGAATTAGGAACAGAAACATTTCTAATGAACGGAAAGTGGAAAGAATAATCAGGTGGACAGTAGATAGAGAGTGACATTGCATTTAAATTTTTACAGATTGACTGGAAAACATAGAGCCGGAAGGGACTTCCACAAGCGAGAAGTGCGAGAAAAGAAACTGTTAGCATGGAATTTACATAGAATTCACGGCTACATCTAACCAACTCAACTCTAAAATGATAAGATCACGACTCCCGTCTAGTACGTCGCTTAAATTGAAAAAGTCTAGGTACAATAGCGAATAGTTCATCCGAAAAATCACCATGAAGGTATTTATAAAAAAGGCACAGAGCGTCAACCTTACGGCGGTGGGAAAGTCACTGATGCTGAGATGCCAGGTCAGGACCAATAATATTTTTTATTTTTCTTTGGATTTTATCAAGTAGCTCAAGGTAAATAGCAGAGTCACCGGACCATAGGTAGCAGCAATATTCTACGCATGGACGAATGGTAGACTTATAGATATGTATGATAGATTCCGGAGTGAAAATGTCTAACCACTTAACTCTCTTGTTACGAAAATCTATTTTTTTTCCATTTCACTATAAGTAAAGCATTAAAGCCACTAAGACACAATGAAGTCCCATTTTCGCTTTCTATTGTAGCAGCATCCGTAGAGAAACTGCATTAAGATACACCGATTCTTTTGAACATGAATTTAGGATTTTGGATGAGTGTGGAAGAATTAGGAACAGAAACATTGATAATACCTGGAAGGAGGAAAGTGTAATCAGGAGGACTGTAGATAACGATTGACAGTGGGTTTAAATTTTTGCAGATTAAAGTTGGTTGGAAAACATGGAGCTGGAAAGGAGTTCCACAAGCGACAAGAGAGAGAAAAGAATAATTATATCATAGAAGTTACGGCTACATGTAGCCAACACAACTGTAAATTGATGAGATCTCGACGCCAGTCTAGTACCTCAGTTAAATTAAACAAGTCTGGGTAGAATAGCCAAGAGCACATCCGAACTATTACCATGAAAGTATTTAGAGAAAATGGCACAGGAAGGCACCCTTACGCCGGTTGGAAAGTGACCGAAGTCGAGTCACCAGATCAGGACCAAGAATATTGCAGATTCCTTAGATTATATCAAGAGTTTCAAGGTAAATAGCAAGATCACCGGACCATATATGGCAGCAATATTCCAAGCATAATATTATAGACTATATATATATATATATATATATATATATATATATATATATATATATATATAATATTCTCTGTAGAGAAAAATGGTTTTAGCACATTACAGCGAGACAACTTTCTTCGTTACTTTTTATTTAAATAATTTTCGTTTTTTCTTTCTTGGCAAAATAAAACATTCAATACTAGTTTCTTGCTAAACGATTTAGATCAAGCCTAGATATGTTTCATGCAAATCCCCTCCGGATTTAAACTTAAATCGGATTAAGTTTATTAATACGCTTATAAATATTCTCTCATCAGTCTTTTTTTCACGAGTCTCAACCAGTTTAGTAGACTTAAATTTATCTCCTCAATGTTACTGCTAGTCACCATAAGAGTAAATTAATAGATTACGAAATCATATTTCAACTAGATTTACAGGAAAAATGATGACATACCAAGTAAAAATTTTATACAACCGCGGTCTTGCAATTCTAACTTGAGGAACTCTCTTCTGGCTTCTGGCTTTCTTTTTAATTCATGCCACAACTTGTGTCAAGCTGCTATATCTGAGCTTGAGGTTCCTAGTCCACACAGTCCGGCTTTGATAGAATTCAAACGCATATACGCGGCTTTGTCAGTGAATATTTCATTCCACTATACAATCGCTTTCTCAAAGAAGAAACATTTTCATTATATCGCAGATCTATCGATATTTACATGGTACTCTTTCTGACCACCTACATGTCTTAGTCCCATCATTACAGAACTTCATAGCCAACCATGATACGGACACTAGGACGAATCCCGTTCGTATTCCATCTGTAGGTAGTTCCACGCGGAGAGCCTTTTTTTTCCGAACTGCTACTATCAGGAAAAACACTCAAATAGAAGTTTCCCCGATCAAAACAATCTTTAGTCGTTGAAGATTGTTTCCACATGTTCTCATAAAAATGCACTTCATGCTTCCATTGTTTTCTACAGTGAGGTTCACGCTATACAAGACCTGGTAGCCATTCGAGCTAGAGGATTACCTTAAGAGGCAATTTGTACAGATAGAAAGGGAAGATAACAGTTACCCGTATATTTGAACAAGTTAAGATTCTAGTGATTGAAGAAACATCCTCTTGGGAGTTTGATCCATAGGGCAGTGCTTCACGGGAAGAAGCTAAAATGTGTGTGGTTTGCTAAATGGCATGGCTGGTCATTGCCGTGAAGTTTAGAACCAAAAAATGTAGTTTGTCCGAGTACTTTCCATCGAAGTAACGATAAAGCAACGATAGTCTTGCCACATCCCGCCTGGGAGAGAGACGTTGAAGGGTGGAAAATGTTTCGTCACCCATAAGGATTCGGATACGCTTTTGGACTCTATCGAAACATTTCTGTTCAGTTGGGATACTGTTATCATTTGAACATTCTTTTTTATTTTCACTACCATTAATTTTAACTATTTAAATATCAATTTTTATAGGTAGTGAGAGAGAACTAGCAGGACGAATGGCATTCTCATCCCAAAGAATACAAAAATTCCAAGAACAGAAAGCTGATATTAGAGAAAGAAAAAATACATCAGAGATGCAATCACATTATCAACAATAAAAGAAAACAATACAAAGCGATATGGAAGGACGGTAAATATTAAAATCGGAAGTAGAAGCTGCACTGTCCATTTGAAAAAAGCAAAGGGACAATGCCATACAGAATTATAATAGAGATGATAGCAGCCTTAGATGATTTTGGCATTGGCAAGATTACAGCAACAATGAAGTGGTGAAATACCGGCAGACCTAAGTAGACCTATTTCCATAGCACTGACTAAGAAGCCAGTAGATAACAAATATAAACTTCAGCGCATGATCAGCCTAATGAGCCATATAACAAACCTTATCATCCGAATCCTGATGAATGTAGCGCGCAGCAGAATCCCATATTGAATAGAACCGTGTAAGTTTGTTAATGACACTAGAACAATGACCTCGATATTTATGCTCAGAGTATGATCAAAAGCAATACGAATAAAGATGGGCGTGTGTCCGGGTTTTATACATTATATAAAGACGTTCGATAATGTACACTACAAAGATGTGTTTAAACGGCCTAGCAACGTTGGGATATTTAGGAAGTATATTAGAATAATCAAGAACCTATACTGACTGAAAACCACAAGCATACGGATAGAAAATGCGTTCACAACATGTACAAAACTAGAAAGAGGCGTAAGACAAGGATGTGTCTTCTCACCGGACTTCTTCAGTTTATACAGAAAATTGTGTCTGTATAGATATCTTATCAGGATTCATTATTTGTGGCCACAAACATAACATGAGATTTTCGGATGGCACAAAGTTGATGGCAGACACGAAAAGGGAACGATAAAACTCATACAGTAACTAGTGAAAAAAAAGCAAGAAGAAACGATTAAACATTAATTCGATGAAGACAGAATGCCTGGTTAAGTGCAAAATGATGAGGCAAAAATGCAAATTACAAATTATTGGGAATAATATAAATAATGTACATAATACCTTATCTCAGAAATATAGACAGTTTAGTGGGATATATTTATGGAAGCCTGTCGGGCGTATAAATTTCACAGTTATTTACAACACGGTAGTTCTTATTTCTTTTTTTTTTTTACAGTATTGTTCACTCTGTAAAATGTCCGGTGGTGCTCTCGTAGTAGAGCAAGAGACGCAGTTTATGTGGATAGTTGGGGAAGATATCGTTTAACTCTAGACATGAGCAGGTTAAAAATGTAGATATCTGAGAAACAACTTCTTGGGAGTCGGTTCCACAAAGAAGTCATTGGCGGGAAGACGCTGTTCGAGTAGATTTTACTTCTGACCAGTGGCATACAGATGGAACGAGGGTGGTTTGCTACGATGTGAATAGCATGGCGGGTACAAGGTGAGAAGTTTAAAACTGTCAGAATCAAGGAACCTGTGCCCCTTAGATGGAAGTATAGATAAAGTGCTGAAAAGTTGGCTACATCTCGTCTGTGAGGGTGGGGGTTGCTGGATGGAAAATAATTCGTCACCCACAGGTACGCGGAAACGCATTTAAAAGATATAGATTACTCACCATATAAGCCGATAAGATTTGGAAATATTTGTTTTGCTTTGAAAACTCGACTTTCAAACGCCGCAAATTACGATAAATCTGGTGACAATGTTGGAATGGAGAAAATGTATTTAATCTACAGAATATTTACTTTCCAGGATTTATAGGTCCAAGAATCCCTTACTCGGTCTGTATCAAATTTGCCAAGGCCTCTTTCCTCAGTATATTTCTCTGAGGAAAGAGGCCTTGGCAAATTTGATACAGAGAGTACAGATTGAAGTCAAGAAGAGAAGACGAAAACAACGCATAACATACATAGTGAGTTCAAATAAATTTGAATGTGGCGGAATTGGTGTGAGCCGATGCCGTGAAAGTGTGTTCTAACTGAAAATGTCTGAACCACTGGAATTAAACAAGGGAGCGCTTATCATTACATTTGTCAAGTAAAATAATAATGGCGGGTAACGAGACAGCAGTGACGGGACAGTTTTCCTTTACAAGCTGCGGAAAGAAATATAAAAGGGAGACAGGCCGCCCCCTTAAGGCAAGGCTTCAAGAACACCAGAAAGGTTTAACACGAGGGGAAGTGGAAAAATCAGGCGTGTCTGACCACATATGGAGAGAAAAGGGAGATCAACGCCCTCTGTGGAATCAAATTCAGATCATAGACAAAGAACATCGTTGGAAAATTCGTAAACGTAAAGAATCAGCACATATGCTAGGCCAAAAAAAATCTACTGAGCCGATCAAGCATAGAAATGAATACAATATGGGAACCAGTAATAAAGAGACAGAGAAAAGCGACAATAACAAAAAAATTGTAATATGAGCTCTGGTAAAAAATAAATGCAATGATAACACCAAAAAATTGCAATATGAGCACTGGAAAAAAACGGTTAATGAAAACATTAGGATTATAACATCCAGAAATTCATTCACAGTTATCCTCATGGACACATGGCGCAGTGGATAAAAGAGTTAATTAGATCCAGTGATAGGACCCAAAGAGTGTTAGTTCAATACCTGGTTAAGGCAGTAGAGAACTTTGAGAAAGAAATTAACATGAGATAACTGACATCCATTAGACATGGCAAAAGGAAATAGAGCAGTCTGCCCCAGTGAGAGAAATAAAAGGTTCAGTTCGACATTCCAAACACCTGAAGAAGGTCGAAAACGTTGGGATAAACATGGCGACAGTCCAAATAATGTATATAGTGTTTATAGAAAGATATTACGTTTAGTGTCTCAATATACAGGTATGTCATGTAACCCTATGTAATTTTGGTACAGATTATCATATATTGAAGATCATTTGAATTGCGCTGGCTTTGCATGCGAGATGTCTCGTGTTCGATCCCCGGTGTTTGGGAGGCACGGTGGAGTAATGGATAGCTATCGAGGAATC
>CAHIKZ030004817.1:1560000-1582500 GCA_903632075.3 Acanthosepion pharaonis | reverse complement strand
CACACCCTTCCACCCTTCTATTCTGCTGGTTACTTTTTACTTGTTTATAAAACTGGAGCGTATCGTACTAATATAGGAATCAAGTTGACAAGAATTTCACTATTTTTGCTCATTTTAGTCATGCTGTTGTCTTGAAGTTATACGTGGAAATACTGACTCGTGGTTATCTCTACCAATATGTCCTTCCAAAAATTGAATAATACAAGCAAATCGTTCTCCCATTGAGATCTAAGTCAAAAGAGAGCTAAGCTCTGATCATCTATAATTTGGATAATGCACTCATAACACTTAGTGTCTTTAGCCAAATCGTTAATACAAAGTAGATAGAGAGTAAATCCGAGCAGAGAGCATTGCGACATCAGCATTTATCTCTTGTATCTGAAAGGACATTAACAGATAATTTATAGATCTACTTAATAAGAAGATTTTTGTTATTGAGAAGACTTTCCAGAGATTCCATAGCTGAAGAATTTGTAGTGGAACGTCCCTTACCACACTTTTGTAATGTTAACGAATACTCGTTGCTATTTTGAAATGTCAACGAATACTCGTTGTCACATTTGTAATGCTCGTTGTAATAGATACTTTAAAATCGCAGATAGTAACGCCGTTTAACAATATTAATGTCAGGCGCCTTCTAATAATACTAGCACTAATAATACTTGCTCGATAATACCCGCTGAAAAAGGAACCAGTATATAGTAATCCGTGATCAGTATAGAGAAATAGTATAGAGAATAGCTAACTGTATAGTAATAGAGGATAGTGTAGAAATAGTGATCAATTAGACGCCACGCTTATTCCCATATATATATATATATATATATATATATATATATATATACTTTAACATCACATGATCTAATTATTCAAAATGGGATCACCAATGTTTGCGCTCTGGTGATCTGGGTTCAAACACCAGTGTAGGCAGCGACACTTTATTCCTATATAACATACACCTTGTCAAAAGCCTTTGAGATATATTTGACGAGCTGTAAAAAGAAACAATTTAACAAGCAGTCATTTTTGTCTTCCGTCAGCAGGACGGATGATAACCTTCAGGAGAGCAACATATTGAGTCTTTTTTTCTATAAGATTGTCCATTTACGTAAAATGGAAGTGTTATATTTAATCCATTGCTTGGTTTTCTACAAGAAATTTGTTTCATTGAGCCGTGCCATATATCTTTACACTAGAATTCATCCTGTAGGTGCATTGAATATTGATTCCACATCTGGTTTGGTACTCCGTATATATCTCGAGATTCTTGACAAAATCCAAAGTAGAGTCTGTAATTTTATCGGTCCTGACCTGGCATCTCTGATTCAGTCAGCTTGCCCACGCCGTAGAGTAAGTTCATTATGTCTTTATATAAATATACTTATGGCAATTTTTCTAATGTGCTTTCCTTGTTAGCCTGAGAGAATTGAATTAATGTGTAGTGCTACATTTGCAGTTACGTGCCATCACTTTACTATTGAAATAAATGGATGTAACCGTAAGTTTTTTTTTTTCTAATGGTAACTTTCATCGCCCTTCTCCGTGTGGAACTCTGTTTCGGCTTCTTGCAATTCTGTCAAGTAGGATCTTTAAAAACTAAATGCAACATCAATCACAATCTTCTGTCTTTCTGAATCAAATTCTTTGTCTTACCTTCTTCTCTAAGTTTTTTCTCATTTTCCTTTTAGTAACTTTCTCACGACACGACATGGCTTCCCTCTGTCTTTTCTACGAATATTTTCATTGCAACTACTCTGATGAGCGTTTTAACTGGTGCCTCTACCTCATGAAGCAGGCTACTAGATTGGTATTTATGTCCCACCTGTTTTCTGTTGAAATATTTAAATGCAAGGGCCACTTCTACTCCAATCGATTTCCTACTCGTACTTCTCGCCTGTGGAACTCACTGCCGTTTACTTGCTTTCCAAATAACTACTATCTTCAAAGAAATAAATGCAACGTCAATCAACATCTTCTACCGTTTTTAATTCCGTTCAGCTTTTGTCCTTTCCTTAATCTTACCTATACTTACTATATCTCGCCCAATTTCACTCCCTGAAACACGCTGAGTACTAGTGGCATTCCTGACTTTCTTACGGTGAAATGAGTAAAAAAATATAAAATACACCCTTGTGCATATGAATTTATGTTTTAGTTTCCTTTCTTTCAATATACGGTCAGTTTTAGATACACTCGAGTGCCAGAGTGTAAACAATTTCTATTCTTCCTCAGCTTAGGTCATTTGCAGCGGTGTGAAGGAATCTGAATCTATTTTCGGGGTATATGATAAAATATGTTTGGTCTTGAAAAATATTGCTTCATCCGTGATTGCGTTAAATTTTCTTCACACCCAGACAAGATTGTCTTTATTGTCGATTAGTTGTCCTACGGCTTTTGTCTGCGATGGACATTACTCCAAGGACGCGTACCAAAATTGCAACGCTGCACGAACACACTGGCAAGCCTTACCAGTGAGCAAATCAACGTACTGTAGACTGACCCGGAAACATATTTGATTTAAATCCAATCGAGAATCTGTGATTAATCTGCAAGGTACAACTTTATGGAATGGACATACGATCTACTAACATGTGAACTGGGTCATGTTTTATTGGAAAAATACGAAAATAAAAGTAAATAATAACGAAATTATTCGATTTGATTCAATTAATTTGCATAATGGTGTATATACACTAAAATTAAAAAATGGCTTCAGCCCACTCCTGTTATTTTTTTTTTTAAATTGACCCAAAACGTAGTTGTTTTGTAATCTAAATAAGAGAAAATTTTGATACATGGTGAAAAAAAAGTGAGATATGATTTTGCTCTTGTCAAAATATCCTCCTTTAGCTTTGATTACTGCATCACAATTTTTCGGCATTACTTCCAAAAGTTTCTCAATATATTGGTCTCATAATTTATTCCATTCTTTTTTCAATGACTCTAATAGCTCTTTTTAATTTATTTTTTATTTACTCTTCTCTCAAGTACGTCCGATGCTAATTCTGTGAGTGGCTTCGAGCTTTTGAACGTTAATGTATATCTAAGAAGATGCTTCTCATGATCTGTTTATTATCACTTCATTGACTTTGTGTGCTGTTTTCCATTTTACTCATCGTATACTCTTGTGTAAACTATGATTAAACATAAAAGAAATAAATGTATATCGAATGATAATCAAAGATGCGTTCACCTGAAAGAAAACTTCCTGTTTTCTTTTGTTTTATTTTAATTCATCAACATTTATTAAATAAATATATTTTAGTGTATTTACAGTTTTCTTGCACAAAAATAATCAGCTTCGACGTTTTCAGAAACCAGTGACATCCAATAAAAAAAAAGTAATTAATACACATTTTGAACAACAACAAAAATGAATTATTCAATTACTTAATTATGGAATTGTATATTAATTAATATTTCGCTACTAAACTCGGTAAAATGATTAGCTTGGTTTCAGTGTTTCATCTCACTTATTCCCATATATATATATATATATATATATATATATATATATATATATATATATATATATATGAACAGGAAGTGCCAAAATATTCCAAAGCATAAACTTACGGTTATTTTTTTAATTATGAGGGCGTAATAAAAAAAAAATAGCCTATAGCTGATCGATATGTTTTTTTGAATGACATCTTTGTCGAGTCGATAATATTTCAACACTCTTTCATGAAGAAACTGCTATCAAGACAAACGTGTGCGAGATGCCACATAGGTTTTCGAAGTCGAAATATTTTAATACCATCATACATGAAAATAGACCTACGTGCAAATTAATTAAATCAACAGCTTTAGTTTCCTTTCTCCCACTGTACGGTCAATTTTAGTCCCACTTGAGTGAAAGAGTATAATTAGTTTCCACTTTTTCCTCAGATTAGGTCATTTGCAGTGGTGTGCTGTAATATGGATCTATTTTCGGAGTGTATAGTGAAATTTGTTTTGGCTTGAAAAATATTGCGTCATCATATGTGATGGCATCAGAGTTTATCACGCCCAGGCACTACTGTCTCGACTGTCGATTAGTTGTCTTACGGCCATTGTCTGCGATGGACGTTAATCCAAAGAAAGCGTGCGAAAATTGTAAAGCTTCACGAACACACTGGCAAGCCTTATCAGTAAGCAAATCAAAGAACTAGAGACTGGTCCGGAAACTCTTCTAATTTAAATCCAATCGAGAATCTGTGGTGAATCTGTAAGGATCGACTTCGTGGAATGGACTTAGGAAGTACTAACATGTGCACTTAGTCATGTTTCATTGGAAAAATACGAATGAAGTAAATAACAGAATTACTCGTTTTGTTTCAAATAATTTGCAAAAAGGTGTATGTGTATATCTGTAAAAATTCAAATGTAAATAAAATATGTCTGTAAAATTACAGTATGAATAAAGACGAAAGGAAAAACTAATCTTTACCAATGCGTTTCGTCCTAGAATGGACTTTGCAACACGCATTTATAAACTGAAGTAAAGTGGAGGAAAATATCGTTGTTTTCAAAATGTTTAATTCAAGAACGCTCTAAAAATGTTCTAATAACTGTGTAAGTTTTTTTTCTCAAATATGTCCTTCCTTTAATTTTCAAATATCTCGTTACTTAAAAGAAATACACATTTTCCCCGATCACCATAAGTGATTCAGCTGAAAATTTCATAGACTGATCAAGATACTTTCCTAGAACGTGTTATTTTTATCTTGTGATCCACACACTTCTTCCATCGGTGTTAGATTCCATTGACGAAGAAGCTTGCATCCTATTGGTCAAAAACAAAATTCAAAAAGAATATAGGATATAATCATTACTATGTAGTAACGGATTTACCGCCTTGATTCACTCATTCTCCCACCGCCGTAAAGTGTCTTGCCTGTGTCTTTTCTATAGATACTTACATAGTAGGTGTTTTTTTAATGCATTTAAGAGCAGTACTGGATTAACAATAAGTTATCAACAATTTACACTTACGTTGGCAGATATAACTGTACGTTCTATATTAACAGAGTCTTTTTTCTCACTTCTATTTTGACTGCATGTTTTCCCGTCAACTTTAACATTCAATAATTTAAATACAGCTTAGTCATAATTCTGTCATATTTATGTTTATTCTTCGTTTGTTCTCGATCGTTTGTAAGGTTTCTGCTTTCTAATACTTCTACGTCCAGAATGTGACGAATGAGGTTTATTTTTTCTAAACATAGTCTCTCTTGCTATCCACACACTTCTTCCATTGGTGCTGGATGAAGAAGCTTTCAACCTGTTGGTCAAAAATATCAACAGTAGATAGGACGTAATTATTACCATGAAGCTATGTGTCTTAGTGGCTTTACTACCTTACTTGGGGTGATTGCGATTTTAAAAAAGTAAGGAATCAGTTTTGATCAAAGTTCATTATTTTCCGCTGCTTCTCGTCTCATTCAAATATCATTGTGAAAAAGCATGAAATCCACCCAAGCTATGAAACAAATATCAAGGTAGACAACACTATCTAGCTTCGGTTGGAGACAAGTTTAGTTGAAGAAATCCGTATTGAAACTGTGGACAAAGCAAAGGAAACTACTCGAGTATTTTTTTTTTAAAGAAAACCCAATCTGTTGCAATGATCGATTACATCTTGATGTCAGATTAAAAAAAAATCATCTAAAACTTGAATGAAGGACGCATATAAAAATATTTTCAGGCACCTTTTTAATTGTCTAGCGCTAACCAATTTTCTGGCTGTGGTCTACATCGTGACTGAAATAGCTCAGTATTTACAGATAACTGTGTCTAATTCAAAGTAAAAGACCAGGAACTAGAAAATAATTTTTAAACCCTCCAAACATATTATATAAGATATATCTAAGAACTGATTAATAAGAATTATTATAAGGAAATATTAGAGCTCAATGAGGCACTTTAAGATTAGGACGAGAATACAAATGCTGGTAGAGATTAAGTTTGTTTGTGGGATGATCCCCAGTCAGTTGCAGCCAAAATTAGGTGGTCAGTAATTAATAATAAAAGTCGACAGAGAAAGAACGAAACTTTGACAGGAATAAAGTAAAGGGAAATAGACTTTTTTTTATTCAGTTTCATAGACGAAATAAACAAAGAACCAGACAGGATTAATAAAAATGAACCAGAATTTATTCACTAAAAGCGAATAATGTCGCCGAGAAGAAAAATAAAATAATGAATAATGTCTCTAGGAAAACATGCTAGGAAACGTGTTTGTCTAATTCCTTTGTGAAGGCGGTATACGTTGACAGTACAAATAGTTATATAAGTGTAAATATTATTTTGCTCTTATTTTACCAAGTAAATGAATTATGAATAATCCCTCTATATAAGTGAGCTGCAAATGAAAAAAGTACTATCAAGGGTTGAGAATGAAAGGAAGCAACAAAGACTAGATTATTATGTTTTCAGCTTGCCTTTTCGCTGTTTTGGAATTTACAGTTTTCCTTCTGTTAAAATAATTACAAGCCAAGGCTAGCGATTCCAGTTTATTCTTCTACTTCACGAAAGTATTGAAGGAGCCATGTTCTTAAAAAGGCATTTGTACGAAAGGGAACGCAGTGAATGACTCAGAATTCCGGCTCTCTGAACACGATGGTCCTACACACATTTAAGTATATATACAGAGACGACAGTCTGTCTGATGCTACACGCAATCATCAGGTCATGCATTTAGCATGAAACACAATGTCGCATCTGGGTGTTGACTTCAATGTACACTCATATATATATATATATATATATATATATATATATATATATATATATATATATATATATATATATATACCCAAGTATAGGATTGGTGTATACGGAATAATTTCCAATAACCAAAAAATACTATTCTTAAAAGTACTCAATACAGAGAAGAAAACATTCAACACAATCACTAAATGGCTATTTTTGTAGTGATTTTATAGCATATTTATGGTATAATTTTCGAATAAATAATTTTATATATATATATATATATATATATATATATATATATATATATATATATATATATATATATATCGTGAGAGAGAGAGAGAATTCGATGGGGAAATTTTCGCCAATTATATATTTTAATTTCGTTCATACGCGTTGCTTGTTTTTTTAATTTTGACTGCATAATATATTAGGGTCAGCCGTGCGCCGCCTGTGACAAAAAGAGCCCCATGACACCATACACCCCCGCAGAAATTTGGAAACGGCATGCCGTACTGCTTGGCATTCGGGCCGGAATCTCTAATACGAACATTTCGGAAAGACAGCGCTACGAAGATGTAGAGCAAAATCGAGCATTTCCTCGAACCGAATATGCTTTTCGTTTTTCTTAAACTAGAAATATTTCTGCCAAGTGAAAAAAAGGCAAACACACAGAACAACCATTAGCTTCCTGTTTCCCTGAAAGATGAACCGATGAAAGCCAATTATCCAGTCTACTTCATGGTGTTTGGAGTAAATATTACTGATGACGTCGTTATGACTTCAGCCATCTCCCCACCGGCCCTCAGACACAACCTGGAGGCCTACATCCAGGAACTTGAGGAGGTAGTGCTGCCCTGGGTCAAGAGTTTGACTGCTGGAAGACACTATGTCTGGCGAAATAGTTTCGAGACTGCGGTTGAAGCCAACGCTGATTTTATTGAATAAATTTACTCTTGTGTTTTAAGTTATTTTTGTGTAATTTAGTTAAAAATATTTGTTAAAATAAGATTTTAATACGACAATTTATCCATCGCAGTATATATCTCTGTCAGTTAATCTCTCTCTCTCTCTCTTTTTTATTATGTTTCTATCTATCTATCCTTCTATCTATCTATCTATCTATCTATCTATCTATCTATCTATCTATCTATCTATCTTCACCTGTTTCTCTATCTATCTATATATCTATGTTCACCCATTTCTATCTATCTATCTATCTATCTATCTATCTATCTATCTATCTATCTATCTATCTATCTATCTATCAAACGGATTCGCTAGCTAGCTGTTTTAGTCTGCTCATATGTATGTATGTATGTATGTATGTCTATATCTGTACATGTGTATCTGTCTATTTTAGTTTGTTCATATCTATCTATCTATCTATCTATCTATCTATCTATCTATCTTCATCTGTTAAAATTAAATGTCAGTGACAGTGTTATTCTCATTTTTGTGTCATTTAGACGACAATTTATTCATCGCACCCTGTATATATATATATATATATATATATATACAGGTGCGATGAATAAATGAATATATATATATATATATATATATATATATGTATGTATATAACAACTATTTTTCTAATCGCCAACATATAAATTACCCTGCTTTCCTCCGGCGCAGATAAATATTGATTTCTTTGCATGTCATTTGTCATCGATTAATCGCTCTGTTCATCGACTAACACGTACTCAGACTTTTTTTTAATCAATTAATTAGTGCCTATTCCAGATTGTATGGTCATTTATATTAATCACTTATTGATTTGTCTAGTGACCCCCGCCTGACAGCGCGGTTTTTCTTAGCAGAAAGAAATAGCAATAAATTAAAAGAAAATATTTACCATTCTCGTTCTGGGAAACTTCTTATGAACTCAAATTCTAGCTTTAATCGAATTAGTAAAAAATTAGAAAGTGTGATGAAAGCTGCAGTTAAAATTTTCTAGCCATTCTCTGTAACAGCCAAATCGATAGGTCAGAGGCTACATGTGTTACAAGCTAATGTTGTAGATGATTCAATAAAACGTTTTTTTATAAAAGTTCGGAAAATAATGTCAGCTTTTAGAATATACATTTTAATTGTATTCCAATACATTATTAGAACAGTTTATTACTCATTCGTAACGATTAAAATGCCTGCGTAATTTCATCAAACTCTTACTGAATTTAACCCACAAATTCCACATGTTGAACATGAAAAAAGAAAAGATGCATTTAATTTTTGCGTGAGTTCAAGCTCCGTCATAATGCTTTCCAAACTGTTACCAGTATTAACAGATGATTAATGATGCACTTGTGATTTGACAGGACAGTGCTGGTTTCTGAATTTCCACAGTGGGGATACGAGTCTTGAAGATCAAGTTGGTAGAGGACGTTCATCTGTAATTGACAATCGATATCGGAAATCACTAGTCGAAAATAATGGGGCTCAGCATTCCAACTTCATTGGACCACATAAAAAAAAAATCGGTAAGGTTAAGAAATCGATAAATGTATCCCACATGAATTCAGTAAACGTGAAAGAGTTCGACGTTTTGAAGTCTGAAGTGTACTCGAAATTCGAATGATCCACTTTTAGATCGATTAGTGTGTTATGATGAGAAATGGATCCTTTATAACAATCGTGAAACTCGGGTTCGAATCTCACCATGGTCGCTTTGTCAGGAAAGTGATTCTTCATGGTGTCGGTCTGGAGGGGGTCGATCCCAGCGTGAGGCACTTTTTCAAATTACCTGAAAACAATACCAAGCCTTGTGAGTGAAACTAGGTACATGGAACATTTGTGGAGCCGTAAATTGTTCTAGCACGAAGTCACAAGTCATCGTGACCGAGGGTTATAGCGTGATGACCTTGTTCAGATTGTTGGTAATGCTATTACAGTTTTATGTAATTTAACCAGAGCATCACTAGCAAAGTTTTCTTGTCAGCAACTGGATTAAATGTACAATCACTTCAAGCGAAATCCGACTGGGACTGGTTAATTGAACGAGTCAAATTCTGGTCGGCCATATGTTGTTAGCATGACACTGCAGAAGCTAACCGACTTGCGACACAAGACTTTGCATCATCCATCATATTCCACTTATCAGTCCCTCATCATAATCCCTTTTTTAAGCATCTTGGCAATTTTTAAACCAAAAGTCATTACGTTGCAAAGAAGATTCAGAAATTGCATTTAAATATTTCATGGCGTCGTATCCTTTAGAGTCAAGGTTTGGTTTAGGTTTATTTTGTTTACGGCATATCAACACCCAATGAGTTATTCAATTTAGAATAGGTTCGTATCAATAGAATATGTTTTTGGAAAAAATCAGTTCGTAAATCAGGTTTCATTGACGTATTTTTGTAAAGAGGGTTTATGTCGAGAGTCAAATGTATTGCTGCTATTTTTGCTATAAAATTCTATATTTATACTTTCATAGTGGTTTTTAGCTCCAGTTTGGGGGTTAACTTTTTGCCCATACCTGGGACCCTAACAAGCGCTACCACCCACATTCGATGTAGAACTGGGAACACCATTATTTAAGAGGTAGTTCCATACTCCTGATAACCTCCCGATAAGTTGCCTTGCTACCGGATGTAGTCTATCGTCACACCTAGGATGCTTATCCTCAAGACATAAATAACTTTGTAACTCGAGGGCAGAAGTTCATATCTTTACTGATTACATACTGTTTTAAATACATTTCTTTAAGAATAAAGTGGATTCGAAAATTGGACATTATCCCCAAAAGTCTTAATGATCCTTCTATACTGTGTTCAGGAATTCGAAGATCATATCTCTCTCAGAATTTCTATTTTAGCTCCGATCTTTGTCCTTTTTCTATAAGTTCTATCCTGCTCCCTTTTTACCCAAATTTTTTATGTAGTTATTCACTGTTACTTCTCTTACCTTCAGTATGTCTTGCCGGAGTTCATCTATGCAAGAACATTTCTCATAAGATGTTTCAACTCTGCCTTTCAGATTCTAAGTATAAGCACGTTTTGTCCTCGTTACTCATATGTTCATTACACAGCATTCTCAGCATCTTTCTGTAGAACTACATTTCATCTGCCTCATGCCTCCTCTTCATCTGTGAGAAGATTGTGCATCATCCATGTAGGAGAATGTTTAACTATAGAAGCTAACTTCAACTATTCTAACGCACATTCTGAATTATGTTAAAAAAGAAAAAAAAAAACTTTATGTACTTAACATCCCCATTCCGTAGCCGTCCTGGGTATGACGATAAACTACATCCACGTCCTGGGTAAGACGATAAACTACGTCCAGCAGCAAGGCCTCTGATCATCAGGTTTTGAGGAGCTTGGAGCCACCTCTTATATGCTAGTGTTCCCAGGTTCACTCTGATCTGGGGTGGTAGCACCTGTTAGGGTCCGAGCTATGGGCAAATAGTTAACCCCCAAACTGGGATAAAAAACACTATGAAAGTATAAAAATAGGTTTTAATACCAGAAATACTTTGTAAAAATATTATTACCAGCAATAAATTTTGAAGGAAAAAATATTACTAACAATATGTTTTTGAAGAAAAGATATTACCAACGATATATTTTGGGGGAGAAAATATTACTAGCAATACTTTTTTTAAAAAATCATTACCAGCAATACATTTTTGTAGGAAAAATATTACCAGAAATAGATTTCTGACAAAATAAAATATAACCAGCAATAAAAATTGAGGTTGATATGCCGTAAAGGAAAACAAACTAAACAAAATTGTTTCATGAGTTGATCCATTCGCTTTTCTAACTGGCTCCCAATGAATATTGTATGAAGCTGAAGACTACGATTAACGCTGAGGCACTGAAATTCCGTTCGGAGTTTTGTTTAATCTTAGGAGGTAAAGCCAACAAATAGAGAGGCCACACTTAGCAACGAAACCAAATGTTGTAGCCAGGAAATCAGTGACACAGTTCATGTTGGAATAAACCGACAGTGAGGCCAGGACGACTTCAAGGTAATCACCAAGTGCAAGGTCTATCAAACGTTTTGCTTCCCAACTTTGCTGTACGCCCTAGAATATGCACCAAGAATATCAAGAGCTTGACAAGCTTTTGATGTATTTATTCAGTTATTCTCTTGCTTTCAGTTAAACTCCACCAGTGTTGAACTATGCAAGAACATTTCTCATAACATATTTCGACTCTCTCTTTCGGATTCTAAGTAGAAGCCCCCTCTCCCCATCACATGTTCATTCCACAGAATTCTCAACATACTTCTGTAGAACTACATTTCATCAGGTGAAAATCCAAGGAGCGTCTGCATCGGTAACCGGCGGCTTCTGGTCGTTCCTGTCTCTGCGTCTGTGGTAATCCCGCGGCAAGCAAGAACGTTATCCGAGTAGGCCTGGGTACCCTTCTGTAATTTATCCCAAGAATCTTCTTCTCATAACAGGAAAAAGCCGGCTCAATCCGCCCAGGGTGAATGCCGCATCAGTACAGTACAGTACAGTACATTTCATCTGCCTCGAGTTTTCTCTTCATCTGTGAGAAGATTCTGCATCACCCATGAGGGAGAATACATTGTTTAGAAGCTATCTTTAACAAATCTGTCTAAATTTCTGAGATGAGGTATAATGTACATTATTTACATTATTCGCACTATTGTCCTGATCTTTGTCGCCATATTTATTACAACGTTTAGGCCGTTGTACGCACCGACCTTCTTTAGGTGGTTGGAATGTCGAACTGAACCCTTTATTTCGCTCACTGGGGTAGGCTGTTCTAGTTCCACGTGCCATGTTTTAATGGATGTCTGTTATCAGTTATCTCCTGTTAATTCCCCTCTGAAAGTTGCCTTAACCGGATATTGAACTCACACTCTTTGGGTCCTGTGACTGGATCTAACCAACGCTTTTATCCCCTGTGCCATGTGTCAGTAAGCGAAATAAAGAGTTCAGTTCGACATTCCAACCACCTGAAGAAGGTCGGAGCGTACAACGGTCAAAACGTTGTAAAAAATATGGCGCCAAAATGAGGACAATAGTCCGAATAATGTAAATAATGTATATTGAATCAATTGCTAGGTCTGCTGCTAGGAAAGTTAATTCACTGGGTTGGGCTAGATAATTTTTTCTCTCCAGAATATATCTTATATATTTATGTCTACCATTCGTGCATGCTTTGATTATTGCTGTCACATATGATCTGGAACTCCTGCAATATATTTAGAGAGCTTTAATAAAATCCAACGAAGAACCTGCAAGGTTATTAGTCCCGATGGGATTCAATAACTTTCCTAGCGCTGTGATATAGTTCTTTATGCCATTTCTCTGAAGAGTTTCAAGGTAATTGTTCTGATAAACTTTCCTCTATGGTATCTGGAGTTTATGAACTTAATCGCAATGATAGATTGGCAGTAAAATCTCATCATTTTATAGTTGAAATGCCGAGATACAACTTTAAGGTCTATTGTAAATGTCTCTTTCTTCATACTTCTCGCTTCCGTATTCATGCTTCTCCGCCAACTTTAAGTTTGTTTTGTTTTACGGCATATCAATCTCAATGGGTCACTTAATGTCGATAACATTTTTTTTTCTTCTAATATTTTTGTTTTGTCAAAAATCTAGTTCTGTTAATATTTATTTTCAGAAATGTTTAGCTGGTAATATTGTTTTTTCAAAAACGATGTAGTTTACCGTCTTACCCAGGACGCGGATGTAGTTTATCGTCTTACCCAGGACGCGGATGTCGTTTATCGTCTTACCCAGGACGCGGATGTAGTTTATCGTCTTACCCAGGGCGCGGATCTAGTTTATCGTCTTACCCAGGACGCTGATGCAGTTTGTCGTCTTACCCAGGACGCGGATGTAGTTTATCGTCATACCCAAGACGATCAACTTTAAGATTCAAAAATATAAATGCAATGTCAATCAATATCTATTGTCTTTTTAATTCATCTTCTTTTAATGTCTTTCTTTTCTCTCATATTCTTTAATAGTCCGTAATTCCTTGTGTTTTAGTTGGTTTACCGTCGTGCTTGCTGTGAAATGATAAAAAAAAGAAAACTTCCCTTGACAGTTAATTCTAAATGGACTGAAATCCACCATTATTATGTAAATTACTGGCCCTCTCTTATCTTTCTGATAGTAAATTTCTTCTTTCTTTTGGACTGATCACGCCCCTGTAGTTAAGTATCCCATAATCAAGTAACTGGCGCATTTGCTAAGCTTCAGGTTTTTCGAGGAAAAACATCATCCAAGTGGATAGGTGAAGTGGCCTCATGCAAATTCCATTCGGAAAAAAAAACGTTAGACGTCAGTGTCAAATTAATAAGTATAATCGGGTTCTATACAAGAAATAATATTACCAGTTTGAAATTTGCCATTTTAGGCATTGTGATATCCATGATATAGTAATGCTTTAATACACAGATTGTACAAAATATCTGAAAGAAAGGAATAACATACATAAGTTGTTCTGAAAGAGACGTTTTATATCGATATATACATACTTATTCCAAACTTGTCCCACATAGAGAAACTATAATAAATTTATGCAACAAGCAATGGGAGAGACAAAAAATAGTGTGTTACTTGTAATATTTTCCAACTGGAAAAGATCAGGTCTCTGTTGTCGCTTATGTTTTCTTTTCTGAGTCTACGTGGTTATCTCTGTATGTGTTACTACCATGCCCTTGAGACATCCGTCTTAATCGGGGCTACATAGCAATTGACGTTCGAAAATCTATAAACTGACGTCATCTATCGGTCGTCAGGTGGTAGTTGTGACTTCTTCTCATTCAAAAGGAGCTAATCGCAATTTGCTTCCCTATTAGTATACTATACTGCCGTAGACGAAATAAACATTTGCGGCTGAGTGTGACAAAAACCCAAAGTGGACGGATCTTTATAGTGGTTAAAATGACTGAAAAACTAAGATGATAATGATAACGGGCCGGAATAAATGAGGACAAAGAATACGATAAGGAAACATTTAGGGAAGAAGATGAAAAATCTTTGTAGAAATTTAACGACTTATTACATTAGAAACAACAAAAGAGTCTTGAAAGCTTCAATCCTTGTGCATTGCCATGAATGCTGGACAATCTCTTCCATATATGAAGAGAAATTGGCAGACGGCAGAAATGTGGTTCAACAGAGGGATACTGAGAATTATTTAGAAAGTTCGCGTAATCAATGAATAAGCTTTATGGTATCTAAAAAAAACATACCCAGATTTTGAATGAGGCAGCTGAGATTTCTTGGACACATAATGAGGAAAGAGAGTTTGGAGAACTTGACCCGCATAGGGCAAGAGATAAGGAAAACAGTGAGCTTGTGTAAATGGGCAGTAACACAGGGTAGAGTTGGAGTCTTTGTCTATCATGGCCTAAGATCAATAGGTGGTTGTCGAGGGATATGATACCCCTGGCCCTGAAGAGTAACGCCATTAGAAGAGGATGTAGTAGTAGTAGTAGAAGAAGAAGAAGAAGAAGGAGGAGGAGGTGGAGGAGGAGGAGATGATGAAGGAGGGGGGAGGAGTTGGAAACAAACGTTGCGCAGAAGAATCGGACCGGAAACAGGACAGAAACAGCGCGAGTTTTTCAAAGACACCAGAACAAGCAACGAAATAGTTATGCATAGGATGTTATCAGAAAGAGCGATACAAATGCAGAAGAATGTGTAGCTGTGTTTCACAGATTACGCAAAGGCGTTCGATAAAGTGTGACGCAAAGATCTGTTGGAACTGCTCAGTAACTTTGATATACAGGGTGTTCCAGAAGTCTTGGGCAGATTTCAATTCCTCATATCTGCTGAACTATGAATGATAGTATGATTATGTAATTAAAGACAAAGTCTTAGAGAAAATGGAAACAGAAAAGAAATTTATAGTTAAAATCACGAAACTACTGTTGAAAAATCCAGGCTATATAATGAGGAAAGAGAGCTTGGAAAATTTGATACTCACAGGACAGATTATGGGTGAGAGAGACAGAGAAAAACAAACATAACATAATTGCTGAGCAAAAAGACAAAATTTATTAAGCGTTACAAAGCAGAGTAAGTTGTGGAGAGTCATGATTGTCTATGTCTTCAGGGAACACGGCACATAAATAAGTAGAAGAAGCCTTCTGAGAATGGATAGCAGAACGATGAGTAAGAGGGGTGGTAATGAGAAAAACATTGCTAAGAGCCTATATAATATGGGAGACTGGAAGACATTATTAAGTTCTTAAGGGACACGGTACATAGAATTAAAAAGAAAAGTATGTCGTGAAATCTTCAATGGATATTAAAAAAGGCTGACTGATATTTATGAAAGGCATGTGCTCTATGAGCCAGAAACAGGTTTATATTTATTTCGAAAAAGATAAAACTGTTAGCTCTACAAACTAATCAGCTTATTTTAAACGATAAAAAATACCCAACCACATTAGGCGTGAAAAGGTAATTATCAAAACATGGCCAGTATCTCATTTGGATAAAAGAAATATGAAAAGAAAATGAAGGAAACATTTAATTGTGTTATGGCGCTGAATAAAATTATAAAACTTTGAAATAAACGATTTATATCTCTGCTTTTATCTCCATTACTCGCCAAGGAGCTTAATATGAGATTATTAGAATATTCGTGCTGAAAAAAAAGTGGGTTAAACTATTCAAAATGAGGGAAAAAAAACTAGTAATATCACCGGCAACGTCATCCAAAATCAATTTTAAAATGGCTACAAGAAAACGTATTCTGGAGGTTTTCGTTCCATTAAAAAAGTATTTTTCTGACTTTATTAATTTTAGCTCTAAATTAAATTTGTTATTTTTTTAACCAGCTGAGGATGCGTTGATATTTTTTTTCACAAGAGAGAAACGAATTTGAATTGAGAAAAAAGTTTCAATATATTGTCTATAAAAATGGAAAAAATTGCCAACTACATAATGTCGAAAGATTTTTGGATATATTATGTCGATACAGCGGTTCTCGTACGATCACTGAAGTTAAGCAACGTCGAACCTGGTCAGTACATAGATGTGTGACCTTGTGGAAAGTCTAGGGTTTGTAAGCTCTGATGTGTGGCAAGTGTAATAGGTAATTGCTCGGAATTGTTAATCGAAGAGCCGAATACCATTTCCAGATAGGTTCGTTAATATTAACATTTTAGTCAATATAATATAATATAGATCCCGTTTTTTTTAAAATGCCAAATATAATTTTTTAGATTAAATAACTGTAATCCAAGTATATTGAGATTGGGTGTCGTAGGTTTCTGGGATATTCGGTCATTTCCTTCCTTTCAAAAATAGGCATCACTGGCCGTTGTTTGGAAAGTGTTTTTCATCGCATTCAAACAACAGTTCAGCATGCTTCAAGTTGGATTTGGTCGAGATCATAACAACCAGAAAATAAAACGCGCGCATCGACCTAACATGCGCAAGAGAAATATTTGCATGGTCATCTATAACGATTTTGTTACCCCTTACCAAAAAGCAATGGGAACAACAGAAGAATAAGTAATACAGTAATACAAAGTACATGTACTGGATTCAGTTTGTTCACTTTCATTGACGCTGTTACACATCGAAAATGTCTAGATGAACATCCATCATTTTCCTGGCACAAAATGATGCGGCGCCATGGCCTTTGTAATATTTTACGAAGTTGTGCTTTGTTAATTGTTGCAAAGGTTTTCGGAATATGGTCCTTCAACTGATGGGTATTCTGGAATCGTTCATGCGAAACTCTCTCCTTAATAAAACCCCCACAGAGTTTTAAAATAGAAAATTATATCATGTACGAGTGAAAAGACTTTCGGACAACCGTGTGTGTCTATATATATATATATATATATATATATTCATGAATTATTCATACAACAAACAAATACAAAGGTTAATGATTACAATAACTCATTTCTAATAGCATTTTTCGGATTACAATACATATATTTTTCGTTGTCCTCTTATTACTGAGAGTAAAAACAAAAAAATCTATTCCATACCTGAGGATGTCTGTAGGAACAGAGGAAAGCTTGTAAAAATGATAAGAACTTATGCAACAGAAATTTATAAAAACAAGGATCTTTTCATTCATAAACAGGTTCGGGGTTTTTTGTATATTATTTAATTGTATTGCGACGATGGATTTCTCGCCAATTAATTCATTAAACTTTGTATTTGTTTTTGTATGAATAATTCATGAATTTGTAAATTAATTGCATCTTTATTGAAATTAATATATATATATATATATATATATATATATACACACACATCAATTACAGTTTGTTTATAACTGGTGAAATTCATAATCTCTTTGTCTCTTTCTCTCTCTCTCTCTCTCTCTCTCTCTCTCTATATATATATATATATATATATATATATATATATATAGATAGATAGATAGATAGATATAGATATAGACTAGCAGCTTGGCCCGGCGTTGCCCGTGCTTGATTCAAAAATCATACGACTCATACAGCAATCGCTATCACTTGACTTAAAATATTTTTGCCCTTCCTTGCCTTTAAAGGAGTGCTCTTTGCCGTGCTGATGTTGCTACATGCCTTACTTCTTGCTATTTCTCACACTGCGAATTTTTTCTAAGCTCTATACTAAACATTAAGTCTGTTACAAAAAAAGAACTAAATAAAATGAACACAAAACCATCAGCTTTAAAAAAGGACTCGTAACTGGAAAAACCGAATGAAAAAAGAATGTTAACAACAAATACTTTTTCACACCCAACCCAGTTCTGCGGAATCAGAATCAACGTTGAGTTTAAGCAAGCGAATGAGCCAATTGGAGTAAAGTGCCATGCAGATTTAAATTTTTCCCACTTTTGACGAATGCAGCTATCGATATTTTTTTGCATGCTAGCATGCTAGTTAACATTCGTGTCAGTCAGCTGTTGGCTCTCACGATGGCCAATAGAATCTTCCTGCCTATTCGTGGCAGCCAGCTATTGGTTCTCACTCTGGCCAGTACAAAACTGTCGTAGAAGCATGAAAAAATCGATTGTTTCCACTATCGATGGGAGTTGGGAAATGCAAAGTAGGTCTTGGCCATCCCGCTACCTTGGATCATGTGCACGTAACTGTAGGTGCAAATCCGTCGAAAATTGCGGCCGTGCATTCGTTACACACACACACACACACACACACACACACACACACACACACACACACACACACACACACACACATATCCTGTCTTTTATAGATAGTGATATGCAATGTATGTATTTATTTATGCATATTATTATGCATGCATTTAATATATATATATATATATATATATATATATATAAATTTAAAATCATAGATCTCTATCTATTCATCTATTCTGTCTGTTTCTATCTTTCTATCTATCCCACTCTATCTATCTATCTATCTATCTATCTATCTATCTATATATATATATATATATATATATATATATATATATATATATATATATATGTTAACTAATGAAGAGAAATGTAAATGTCATACCTTTGTGACCTACTTCAAAGTGTCTTATATAAAGCCCTCCTCAGGGTCGAATCAGTATTTTTATATTATATAAATTTTATTATCTGACTTTTATGCGCGTTTTATACGTGAAATTTTCTTCATCCTTTAACTCGCGTTTCTCAAGTTTACTTTATTGTAAAAAGTGTCATCGCCTTTCGACGTGACAACTTATAAGAATTCCTGGTGTTTTAATCAAATCATTCCAAGCAAGAGGATAATGCCACTAAGACACAAAAGGTTACTTTGAGTGAAAGCAACTGAGAAGACTTTAGAAGGTACCGGACACCCGGCCTTAAACAGGGGAAAAGGGATAAACCCCTACACTTGTTTAAACGTCGGAGAGGAGTGTGAACCGGGCAATAGGTGAAACTATCTAATTTAAATATATAAATAGTGAATACAAGTTCAGAGTTATTAAAGTGGTTGACGTTAGAATTATCGAGTTGAAGTACATTTTTAGAAGGAACCGGAAACCCAGCCCTAAACAAGAAACAAAGGAATCACCTCTACTCATGTTCAAATGACCCAGAGGAGTATGAACCGGGCGATATGCAAACCTGTCTGCTCTTACCGAGTGGATAGGCTTTATAGATTTTTTTTTATTATATAGATATACACGTATATACATATGTATATAAAAATTAACCTCGTTTCATTGGTTGAGTTTTAAAAGGATTCAAACACGATTTCCTACATTTAATCTACGTAATGTAATATGGTAAATAAAAAAAATAACATTTCTCGGAATTGTTTTAACAAAATAGAGTAAATGAGAAATCCGAGGGCGCATTGGGAAGGGCAAAGATGTTTTCCAAAAGAGAAAGAAAGTAGCCATTTTCCAGGCGTAGCTTAGATGTGGCACCAGGCCGAATGTAAGGGGCACCCAGTGAGGATCGGTCTCTCTACTCACTCGTAATTGCTGTAATGACAGAAGCTTGCTAACTATTTCAACACCTCGAGGTTCACAAAGAGAAGCAAAGTTTAATGAATTAAGAAAATTTTCTTAGAAACAAAGGAATCAGTATTGAACAGTCTTTCTATATCAATGTTCCTACAGGGCAGTGAATTCTGAACAATCCCGTCAAAGGTGAAGAAGAAACTTAAACAATAGAAATGTTGTTCTACAGAAGGATGCTGAGAATAGCATTGTTTGGACAAGTGAGCAATGAGGAAGAATTAGACAAAATGGAAGTAAACGTTCACTTATACATAGCACAATAAAGAGACATTTGAAATATCTAGGGCACATAATGAGGAAAGACAAAACATATTGAAGACAATAAGTCTAGAAGAAATCCCACATATCCTACCTAACGAGCTTGTGTAAATGACTGGCAAAACAGGGATAAGGAGAAATACAAAAAAATACTGGGATACAAAGGATCGGAAATAGTAGAGAGCCATGATTGCCAACTTCCTGAAGGGTCACGATACATAGAAGAATGTCAGGGATGAAATTTGAAATACAAAAATACATAATTTTGCAACATTTAAGTAATATGTTTCTAACGCTAAAATGTAAATATCAAATGTGCTTTTTTTTAATCCCAAATTATTTTATTAAGAATGAATGCATTTTCACTATAAAATCTTTGTTGATTGACATATTGTGAAATGTCTGCGAAGTTTATTCCACCTGATACAGAAACAGTTGAACGCAACAAGGCAGGAATACATATACAAAATGGCAGCCTGTATGCGCGTGTCTGTTGTGAAGAGGCAAGAAAATAATTTAGATTGGAACAAATTTTATTCACCAACCAGACATTATCTTTTACTGGCTTTGAATGGTTTCTTTCTTTTCTCCAGAAATTTGGCCGTTGGTCAGTTTTACTTCGTCTACCTTTCCTCTGAATCTACTCACAACATCTCACCAAATAGCAATGGACGGTAAACACCCAGCAGGTATTCTGACATTTCAAGATAGAATTTTCACTGAAATCCAGAGGCAAAGATTATTAACGCCTTCCATCAGAATCGGGCGAATCGAAACTTGATGCAGCAGATTATTTGTCATCTTACGTGATATGGTGTCCTTACTTATGGAGCCCTTTATTTATCGGCGATTTGGGGGCTTTATGGTGTTTTGTTTGGAACATGCGATTTGCATAGTTAATATGACTGAACGGCATGTTTGACCACAAAGAATATATGAAGAAAATCTTTTAAATGACAGAAATATATGAACTAACAGCAATATCATGATAAATACTGAGATAGATAGATAGATAGATAGATAGATAGATAGATAGATAGATAGATAGAAACAGGTGCCGATAGATAGATAGATAGATATATAGAGAGAAACAGGTGAAGATAGATAGATAGATAGATAGATAGATAGATAGAAACAGGGGAAGATAGATAGATAGATAGATAGATAGATAGATAGATAGATAGATAGATATGAACAGACTAAAATAGTTAGGTATCTAACCCGCTTGATAGATAAATCGTTAGATAGCAAGAGACTAAAATAGATACATACATATATATGAACGGATTAAAATAGGTAGCTAACACGCTTGATAGATAGATAGATAGATAGATAGATAGATAGATAGATAGATAGAAACAGGTGAAGATAGATAGATAGATAATGAACAGCCTGAGATAGATAGATAGATAGATAGACAGAAACAGGTGAAGCGATAGATAGATAGATAGATAGATAGATAGATAGATAGATAGATAGATATGAACAGAATAAAATAGATACATACATACATACGAACAGACTGAAATAGCTAGCTAGCTAGCCCGCTTGATAGATAGATCGATAGATAGAAACAGGTGAAGATTGATAGATAGATAGATAGATAATGAACAGCCTGAGATAGATAGATAGATAGATAGATAGATAGATAGATATGAACAGAATAAAATAGATACAAACATACATATGAACAGACCGAAATAGCTAGCTAACCCGTTTAATAGATAGATAGATAGATAGATAGATAGATAGATAGAAACAGGTGAAGATAGATAGATAGATAGATAGATATGAACATAATGAAAGAGAGAGAGTGCGATTAACCGACAGAGATAGATCCTGCGATGGATAAATTGTCGTATAAATGACGCATATATGAAAATCATATTTAAATCTTATTTTAACAGATATATTTACCTAAATTACCCAAACATATCTTGAAATACTAAAAAGTAAATTTATTCCATTGAAATCAGCATTGGCATCAATAACGGCCCCCAGACAAATTCGGAATCTCCTGCACCTCTTCTGGACCTTCGCCTAGTTTAAACGCTGCCAATAATCCTTGCCTTTAGGTCATCTTTAGTGTTACAAAGAGTGTTAATGGACTGCCGCTCATA
>CAHIKZ030004817.1:1540000-1555000 GCA_903632075.3 Acanthosepion pharaonis | reverse complement strand
ATCTTCCCACAATCACAAATGAATATGGAGGCCTACATCAAGTGCCTTGATGAGTTCATGCTGCCCTCTGTCAAGAATGTAGCTGCTGAAAGAAACTATATCATGCAACAGGACTCTGCACCATGCCAATCAGGAATGCGCAATCATGCCTGTCAGATTATTTCTTCGACCACATGCAAACTTACATATGTCCATCTAACTACTCAGATTGCAACCCGATTTATTATTATGTGTAGGGTGCAGTTAAGCGTGAGATGAATTAAACATTATATTGAATCAGGTAGCAATATTAATGCAATTAATGGCGAAATCTCTTCGCTATCAGTATAATATAAAATATAAGCATTTATAATAATATAAGCTTATAATATATGCATTAAACTTCCATCAATCCACTGAATGATGCGATCCTTATGTATAAAATTGTTGTCAGATAAATCTGGTGTATTTTTTAGAGCAGTAGGTACTTTCAGGAACTTCATGTCATCATCATCAGGCTGTAATTTTTTTCTTCAAAAATCAAAACTCGAAGTGTTGTAGACCGAAATATGTTTTTTAAGAATGTGTTATTTATTAACGGTTATATAATATTGGAACGTGCAAGTCGCAACGCTAAAATTCAAATATTTCAAGTGAGAATTTTTTTTATCTGACTTTTGTAATTTGGTAAATCCACGAATGCTTTTGTTGTAAGTGTTTTCCAGTTAACGTGACATGAACTAAGTACATAGTTCAATGAATAGATTGATATGTCTTAGTAATTTATTTTATTTTATTTTATTTTTTATTTTTTTATTTTATATTATAAAGAGATAACCATACATTGAATCAATGTATTGATTCAATGTATGATTATCTCTTATTAACATAAAATATATGCTGCCTAATATATATATATATCTATGTCTATATCTATCTATCTATATATAATAGATAATGTAATGAAATCTCGTTGCTACAAAGAAAAGCTTCTCCAAAATATCAGGTGAATTATGATTGCAACCGCTTTGATTATTATGTGAATGATTCAGTTGACAGATAGACCACCAAAACTCATTCTAACAACAAACATGGAGACCGACCAGAAGAGATGGAGGAGATTCTGATGTCGTCTGGAGATTGTTTATGAAGTCAATGAAATTATTGAAAAAATTTACTGTTTAGTATATCAAGATATTTCTGCGTAGTTTTGGTAAATATATCTGTTAAATAATATATCAGGGTCACAGTCTGAATGTTGTGTATGTCCGGGTAATTCCGTTTGTACTTTTAGCTCATATCAAGTTAGATTTTATTTTTACTTTTAGCTGAATGTATAGATTTATTATGTATGTATCTAGAGTTTATAAATGTTTTATTTTTCAAACACGATCAGCACATTGTGGCCGTGTTTCATACTGATGTCATTGACTTTTGGCTTTTTCTTTTCTTTTTGATAAAATTTATATTATTTTTATCCTTTTTTACAGGTGGGTGAGACTCTCTCTCTCTCTCCCTCTCTCTCTCCCTCTCTCTCTCTCTGTATATATATATATATATATATATATATATATATATCAAGAATTCTATCCTTGTGATGGAGAAGAAACTAACCTAAAGATAGTGGATATATTCCCAACGATGTGCTAAATATATATATATATATATATATATATATATATATATATATATATATATATATATATATATATATATATATATATAAGTAGTAAAATATACACATACATATGCAAAATATAAAATATATATACATAGGTGCATACAAATACATGTATATTTTTTTTTAATAAAAAATTCCAAGAGGATAGAATCCAGGTAGAACTCAATGTTCAGGACAGAGTAAGGATATAATAAAAAGGCTTAAACACTAATATTCCATGGTCATAATTTATTCCGTAGGAATGAGTTGTTTTTTCTGTTTTGTTTTTTGAATTTGTAGGTTTGATGAATTGGATCGTATTTACGATTCCAATTGAACAATTTATGACCCTGGAATATTAGTGTTTAAGTCTTTTCATTATATATATATATATATATATATATATATATATATATATGTGTGTGTGGGGGGGGGTGTTTGTTTGTGTGTGTGTTAAGTGTGTGTGTGTGTGTGCGTGCATTCGATCGCGCATCTGTCTGTCGGGATAGATATTAAAACTAAGTTGATATTGATTTAGTTTACGCTCGAGTTAAAACGATAGTCTTAGTTCTGGCTGACACAAGAGTAAGAAAGTTAGACATAGGCCTGTTTTACACTCTATTCAAATAGGTTGACATGGATAAAGTTTACACTGGAGTAAAAATGGAAGTTACTCGAATAAAATCGTAGGCACTGATAAATTTCACTGGGGACAAACAAGTAGTCGTATTTCCATGGAGTGGGAGTAGACATCGGTCCATAGGTCGAAAGAGAAGACATATTTTGTGTTTACCCTTGATTTAGAAATTTTGACATTAATCGGGTGAATTTTGGTTTATATACGTATACACTCTGAAGTTAACCTTATTAGTTGTGGGTGTATGGATATTCTCTCTGTGTGGTTTATATCAATGCTCGTTGACATGTACAGAGTAAAATCAGGTGTATTATGGATTGCTTTTATAGGTGACACGTATACGCCAATATTGTTTTTAATAAATGCAACAGTGTAAGGAAAACTGTGTGGTGCTGAATTTAATTTATACGACACATTCATATGAAAATATCCATGTATTTGAAGTGAGTAACTGTAGTGCATGAGGTGTTTTTTGGCATACATTGACCACATTTTCTTTAGTTGTATTTGTCTAAGTCCAGCCAATATGAAAAGACCGCCCGCTTCTGAGGAACATTATTACTTGTTAATCCTTTCAATCTAAGTTAAAAGCTTCCTTAACGTAAGAGAAACGATTCATCAATTTTCAGCCATTTTGAAAACGAAAAAGTAATCAGTGTTTTTAAGCTAAAAGGTTATGTTTAAAGTGTCTAACCAACTATTATTGACATCAACACGACTTCATGATTCAGCTAGAAGGAATATTGATGACCACCATTTTTTTCGCATTAATTCCATTTGAAAAATCTCACTTAGAGAAGACGTATATACTCCAACGGATAATAGAATATTCGGTAAATGTAATGATATATTTGGCCGCTTCCAATCATTGATTAAACTTTGTCATGAGTTGCTGGTTGGCTTCCAGCTGACGTAAGAACAAAGTATAGTCACTTTTAATTATCTTAGCAACGACTCAAAACATTAGTCTCTCTAACGTTCAATTTCTCTTTTTCTCTTTTCTTATTCTTTTTTCTTTTTTCTCTTTTCCTACCAATTCATACAAATGACATCGACATCAGCTTTCCGACTATAAGGAACCAGTATTGAGCGGCCTTTCCCGGTATCTGGCCGTCGTAAAATGTAAAAAACACAAGTATACATAACGCAAAAAAAAAAAAAAATTGAATACAGCTAGACAGAAGAGGGTAGAAGGAAAACAAGTTTTTTTTCGTTTATTTCCCCCCAAGCAAGGCAGAAATTCAGTCGTACATTGGGGGTTACAGGGATTGAACAAGCGAGAGAGAAGACTGAGAATATGGAGGATTGAGGAAAGGACAAAAGATGAACAGGAATGCAACTAGTATGCAGGGGTTTACAGGGAGGGAAAGAGAAAGAGAAGACTGAGAATAGGGAGCATTAAGGAAAGGACAAAAGATGAAAGGGAATGCCACTAGTCCACAGGGGGCTACAGGGAGTGAAATGTGAGAAAAAATACTGAGAATAGGGAGGATTGAAGAAAGGACTAAAGATGAACAGAATTCAAAGAGACAGAAGATGGCAATTAATGTTGCATTTAAATTTTTGAAGATTGTCGTTAACAGAGAAGCAAGTAAAATGGGGGGAGTTCTTGTTGTTCATGATGACGGTCGTCTTTGAGTATAGAATCCAGAGGTTAGCAGTGAATATTTCAAAGACAGTAGGGAAGCGTATTTCAGGTTAGCAGTGGAAAAGTAAAGTAAAGTAGCAGAGCGTAGTTCTTCCTTCTGTTCCTCTTCACCTGACAAGCTGACACTGGACATTCGGGTAGAGTAAACAAAATGGCCGCCTTTATACACAATGGATTGAATATTCTATGTCTTCTGATTGGTTAACCATCTATTGGTGGACTATAAAGTGAGTCAAATCATTTGGGCTAGCTCACTAGTATATATATATATATATATATATATATATATATATATATATAGTTCTGCAGGTGGGATGTGCGAGAAAAGGAAGTATTGGGTTGTCGGTTGTGTTTAGCTATTTCAACAGTAAACGGGTAGGACCTAGATGCCAATCTAGTAGCACGCTTAAATTCATGTAATCGAGGCACTAGGGGAAAAATCCCTTCCGAACAATTGACATGAAAATATTTGTAGAAAAGATACGGGAATCCACGTCACATCGGCGAGAAATTGGCTGAAATCTAGATTCTTGAACAGGATCTATTCCTTCTTTAGATTTTGTCAAGAATCTCGAAATTTACAACAGGCACAACAGACCAGATATTGCAACAGTACCGAATCAGGACAGAGGTAGGAAAAGAAAAGTACGGGTTCATTAAAAACACTGAAACAAGGAAAGCGATATTCATGCTCAGAATGTTACCAGAAAGAGCGATACAAATGTAGAAAGATATGTACCTCTGTTCCACAGACTACGCAAATGTCATCGTGAAACTACGCCACAAGGATATGCTGGAGCTGCTCAGCAACCTTGATATATTCAGGAAATGTATCAGAATAATCAAGAACCTATACTGGCAGTAAACAGCATGCATGCGCATAGGGAACGAGTTCAGTGAATATACAAAAATTGAAAGGGGCGTAAGGCAATGATACGTCTTCTCACCCGACCTGTTCAACCTATACAGCGAGGCAATTCTAAGAGAATTGGAAACCCTACCGGGAATTAGCATTGGCGGACACAATCTTAACAAAATATACGCAGATGACACGGTACTGATAGCAGACACGGAAAAGAAATTACAAAATCTCCTACAGAAGGTCGCAAAGGAGAGAGAGAAGAAGGGACTAAGCATAAACTACAAGAAGACAGAATGCATGGACATCGGTAAAAGTATAAGTACTAAATGTGATTGCAGGCGGGGGGCACTAGAATCAAGCAGACGCAGAAGTTTAAATATCTCGGAAGCGTTCTGACAAGGGGTGGTATATATGACACTGAGATCCGTAGACGTATTGGAATGGCCAAGGACACATTCCAAAAGCTTGCAAGATAGGAGGTTTTCTTTAGTAACAAAAAAAGAATACGAGCTGTTACGTGACATCTGTTCTTCTTTAGGGCAGCGAATGTTGGACGATTTCCCTAAAGATGAAGAAGAGACTCGAGGCGACCGAGATATGGTTCTACAGAAGGATGCTAAGGATATCATGGGCTGAGCGTGTGTGCAACAAAGAAGTCTTAGAGAGGATGCAAACAAGGAGGAGGATTATTCTTAACACCAGGAAGAGGCAGCTGAAATTTCTGGGACACATAATGAGGAAGGAGGGCCTGGAGAATCTGATACTCACGAGTCGAATAGAGGAAAAGAGAGACAAGGGAAAACAACTCGTGACATACCTGGCGAGCTTAAGCAAGTAGATTAGAGAACTGGGTCTGAAGGAGGAAGCATGGGGAAGGAACTTGCTGAGAGCTGCAAGGGATAGAGGAGGTGGAGAGCCATGATCGCTTACGTCATGAAAGGACATAGCACATAAAGAAAGAAAGAATTCAATGCACTCAAACGGATTCAGACATGAAAATTTTTCTTTCATGACTCAGTCACCCAACTTGCCTTGTAGTAGATGCAGCTATTGATTCAAGTCAGTGGAAAACGTGAGACCAAATAAGCTCACTGTGTTACTTGTCTGGAGTTTAGCGTCAATCCTGATGATGGTAAGAAGAAAAGCTTTTCTATGGTGCTTAAAAGAAAGTAGTTTCGTTTTAGAGGCCTTCAAATTTACAAGCTATTTCTTGCTCTACTTTATCAATGATTAGGCGTCCTCTTCACGAGCAGCTGTCATCTTTACCTTGTCAGATCCGACGTTTGTTCTATTGAGATTCGACTAAATGTTAGTGCTATCTGTATAAATGCCGAATTTGGAACTGAAAACCTCGGGCAGATAATTGATGAAGATCAGAAATAATTTAGAACCCAGCATATAGACTTGGGTGGGGGGATAGTTCGTGTGAAAGGATCTGGAATCGAGCCAATTCAAAATAACCTTCATTTAATGATTGGATAGAAACGATTGGATTAAATCAAACATCCTTCCTGTGCAACAGAGAGAAGGAACAGGTTGAGAGCTGCAAAGAATAGAGAGAGGTGGAGAGCCATGATCCCCTACGTCCTGTTAGAAAGAAATGAAAAGAGCATCTAAGTGTATCCATTCTAGTTAGAAGAGTTGATATGATAATATGGATGTGAAGCTGTTTGAAAGGCGTGGTCTGGGTGGGATAAACAGAAGGAAGGAGCTTGCTGAGAGCTGCAAGGGTTAGACGGAGGTGGAGAGCCATGATCGCCTACTTCCTGAATGGACATGGCGCATAAAAAAAATAAAGAATTTAAATGCGCGCACGAATGGTAGATTTGTAAATATATAACGGATTCAGACATGAAAAAAATTCTTTCACGACTCAGAGACTCAACTTGCCTTGGAGTAGATGTAGCAATTAATTGGAGACAATTCAAAACAACCTTTATTTAACGATTTCATAGGAACGATTGGATTAAGTCAACCATTTCTCCTATGACAAGATATACCAGAAGCTTTTAGACTTTAAAACCAAACACCCAAAAAAGTTATAAAGGGATATACTGACATAATTTTCGACGCTGAAAAAGAACATGGATGATGTTGAAAAAAATCTTTCATTACTGACATGTCACTAACCCCTCTAACACCGACGATTGGTGCGAGGCCGAGTCGTTAGAACTGGTTCGAATATAACCATGGACATTTATCAGGATTTGATATTCTTGGCCTAGGGATGTGATCTCGAAAACAATAACACGGGTTGACGCAAGCCTTGTGTGTGGAATTGGGTAGATGTAACTATTTGGGAGCCGTCAATGACTGGGATCGCACAAAGTTGCAAGTCGAGTGTTTTTGCGTACTGGCCTTTTCTGACTGTTGGTCCCGCTAGATAATGCGTTCCCTGTCAGAAACTGTAGCTAAGGTCCACCCAGCAGAGTTGATGTATAAAATACAGGTGGACTCTGTGTGTGTTGATCTAACGCAAATTTATCTGAGCAGGCGTCCGCAAAAGAGATTGGATATCCAGTACACAGGCCTACTTGGATACGCTTGACCAGCCCACATTCAGCTACGCTTATGTAAACTTCTGCTTCTCTGATAAAACAGGTCTCCGCTGACAGGCTGTTAAGGCTCAAATGACCTTCTAATATAGTGAATATTAATTAGCAAAAGGGAAATAAATTTACCACAGTATGAGAATTTTTTTCCACGCATTATAAATCAGATTCTATTCTGTTGATATACTCTATCGATGAGATTTTCTCAAATCATGGCTTACATTTTCTAACTTTGTTAATGAAAATTCGCAAAGGAGCAGTAGTTATTCAGAATGACTGATTTGCTATTAATTATCTTCTTGTTCCAGAAACCCTTAGCGAATTTTAAGATAAGTTACGTAGAGCTGCTAATCCATTTATTGATTCGTATTATTTGTATATTTTTCTTATGTAATATCCTAACAGATCAAAATATATCAGACATTTAATGATGTATAACAATAAACTACATCCGCCAGCAATTCCGTTTTGCATGAATGAAATCACTTCTTAAAATCTGTTGTTCCCAGGTACACCCTGACCCAGGGTTGTAGTATGTTTTAGGCAAATAATTCAACCCCAAACTGCGGTCAAATCACTGTGGAAATTATTTAAAATATATATTCGTAGTAAAAATACTTACAATATATTTTTGAAAAAAAAATCATTGAAAAGAAAAAAATACCAACAATACATTTTTGTAAAGGAAATTACTAATTACTTGCATTATTTACATCATTCGGACTGTTATCAGACTTCATTGCCATCTTCACAACGTTTCGGCCGTTGTACGCACCGGCCTTCTTCAGGTGATCGAAATTTCAAATTGAACCCTCTCTTTCGTCCATTATTTAGATCTAGTCACTGTATATAACCAACGTCTTTTTCCAGTGACTAGAGTTGTGAGTACATTACCAGGCCACACTTTGGTGAAACAAAACTTGTAGAGCTTAATCAAAGGGAAATAACTGAGACATCCGGAAGAGACATAGTACGTGAAACTAAAACAATCTACGACAAAATAAAGATTTCGATTTGAAATTCCATTCACCTGAAGAAGGCCGGAGCGTATAACGGCCGAAACGTTGTGAAGATGGCAGTGAAGATGAGGATAACAGTGCAAATAATGTAAATAATAGAAGTATTTAGTAATTTCATAATATCTCATATCAGTAATATAAACAGAAACTACGAATGCTCCCAAGAAGATTAAATTTCGGCCTTAAATGACCCACAAAGTGTTGATATGCTGCTAAACAATCAAACCTAAACATATAATGACGACTTTAGGTTAAGACCAAAACTTCAAATTTCCAAAATTCTCGGGATTTATCGAAACGGTAAGAGGCCTGTGGAGATCAAGGAAATTATTTCCGTTAACGAATTGCTTCTCAAAAATTCTAGTGACTTTGATCTGTGCGTGGTGGGGGTGGTGAATTAAAATTGTTTTTTAATATATTGTCTATTTTTAAAATCGCTTTGTATATATAAGTTTAAATTTTGACTAGCATTTCACAAAAAGGATTTCTGGAATGGACACGATCAAAACAAGAAAGATAAAGACAATAGAGAAAATAAAACATACAATTCTGAATAACTATTCCTCGTTGATAATTTTCAGTAACAACATCAGATATCTTAAAGGCATCACTTAAGAAAAAACTCGGCATTAGATTTGAAGATTAGAATAGCAAGTGATTTCTTTTTTGTGCCATATTCTTTCAGGTCGTGATTGATCATAAGTCTGCAATACATGTTATCCTTTTTCGTCTAAGCATCTACATTTCCTGTGTTTTGCCATCAATTCACGGAAACTCGTTAATCAACTCTCCCTCCTTCTCACACCTTCAGCATATCCTGTTTTCTATGTCCTCATCATTAAGAAAGAAAAATTTCCTTGTAGAAGTTGTTAATTCCTGCGGTTAGAGCGAACCTTCTATTCGCCATTGCATCTCTTTTCAGAATATTGGCGAGCATGACCCTCCACATTTTCTATCTTTTGTTTATCTGAGCAACTTATGACACTCTACCATTTCTATTTGTATTTTTTCTGTCACGTTGTCATATAGGAAGAAAATAAGTAACTACCGAGACTGAGGTTCGAAAGTGACACTCTGGACTTATAAATATCAGGTCATCCCATAAGTTCTGTCCGAATATTGAATAAAGAAAACAAGTGACTAAATGTTACATTTAATTACAGATTCAATCAACAATGTATTTTCCCTGATTATCTATGACTTCCTTCCATCTATTAACAAGCTTACTAATTCCATTACTGTAAAATTCTTTTGGCTTTGATTCGAAGAACTCACAAATGTCACTTTTCACCTCTTCTGTGTTACAAAAGCTGTTTCTTCCAAATGATTCTGTAAGCTACGAAACAAATGGTAGTCTGAAGGAGCAAGATCGGGAGAATAAGGTGGATGAGGAATTTTCTCCCAACCAAGTTCTTCGATATTTTGTGACGTGATTCTTGCTGTGTGGGGTCGCGCATTGTCCTGATGAAACATCACTTCTTTTCGATTCACGAGAGCGGGTCTTTTTTTCCTCAAAGCTTGGTTCAAATGCTTTAATTGCTGACAGTATATTTGAGCATTAATTGTTGCATTAGGTGGTAAGAATTCAAAGTGGATTATTCTTTGGCGATCCCACCAGATTGAAAGAAGAACCTTTTGCCCATGAAATTCTCTTCTCGGCTGTGGCTGGGGTCCTTCCCCTTTACCAAGCCACTGTCTACGACGCTTAACATTTCGATAAAAGATCCATTTTTCGTCGCCAGTTAAAAGTCTATCCAAAAAAGGTGAAACAAGTTGGCGAGAATGGAGAGAAGAGCAGATGTCAACTCGGGATTTGAGGTTGTTTTCAGACAATTCATGAGGCACCCATTTTCCAGGTTTAGGAACTTTTGCAAGTTGTTGAAGATGACGATGAACAGTTGTATGGTTTGAACTGAGAACCACTGCCAATTTCTCAACTGATAAAGCAGGATTTTCTTCAAGGGCTGCTTCAAGAAGCTTTTCATCAAACTCAACTGGACGTCTGGATCGATCTTCATCTTTAAGGGTGAAATCTCCACCTCTGAATTTTGCAAACCATCTTCTGCAAGTTATTTCATTCACACATTCCTCTCCATAAACTGAGTGAATGTTTCTAGTCGCTTCGGCTGCTGAGTTTCCTTTCTTGAACTCATAAAGCATTAAGTGCATCAAATGATTCTTGGGTACTTCCATGTTAGCAGGGTTTTAATCAAACAAAATTTTATTTTATTTTTTTCTGAAATAAAATTTGATCAGTTTAAATGCATCTAAACATAAAAATAAAGGTCAGCTCCATTAGACATTATAAAATACTCTTTAAATTTCGTTCATTTTAACAAAAAGTTAAAATTCGGACAGAACTTATGAGATGACATGATATATGTTTTCCGCCAGGTGTATAAATAGCGGTGTCAAGCTACTGACTGCAGTGATTATTGGGTGATTATTGATTGACTATTGAGTCGAATTAGTGTGAATTATTGTGCGTTGATTTAGGATTTACCGGACGTTAAGCCGAACCGATCCGAACCGCTCTACAAACAAGGTATTCGCTGAAGTGGGTAATTATATTTGATTGACTTTTACTTCTTTAGTTAAGTAATTATTCAGGATTGTAATTAAGTACTGTTTTATTTATCATTGTAGTCTTGAGTTATTCTTAAATATTAACGGCCACCGTATGTCACAAAACACCTACACACACTTTTTAAGTTATTTGATGCTTCGCCATGTTTTCTTTTGTTGTTTTTTGCTTTCAACGCGTCCTTTAAACGCTAGATTCTGTAGGATTTTTTCCCTCTTTAAACATTCTCGAAAGGTCAACTGTCTCTTTCCATTTCTAAGTACCAGTTTGATTTTCCACATGACTTTCTTTACGAAGCAACAAAAAATTGATTTAAAGGTTTCTGAAGTAAACCATTGTATTTTGCCTAAAAAAAGGCTATATCCAAAGAATTACTAAAAGAAATAAGAAACATCGCCTACGTACAAAATCGCAGCAAAAAAAGCCAAAGATAAGCTTTCTATAAATTGACTGTATGATCAACATTCTAATCTTTTCGCTATCTTTGCACTCACATAAGGTCGTCCTCCTGAAAGAACTCGGGATTGAATTTACGTATTTTTCTTCTGCTTGCATGCAACACAACACTGCAAGGCTGCTGGTGTGATCCGCCTGATCGCCAATGTCATATCAGCCCGGGACTGCTTAATCCATTATCCTGATCGAAAGGTTAGGGTTGGAAGGTGGCATCCTCAAAACTTAAAATCATTATACACACACGCACACACACACACACACACACACACACACACACACACACACACACATATATATATATATATATATATATATATATATATATATATATATATATATAATTGCTTACTGTTTCCTACCGGTTTACGGTACGGCAAAAAGAGCACTGACCACGACATTGGATATTTTATTTCGACATTCCAAACACCCGAAGAAGGCCGGTGCGTACAACGGCCGAAACGTAGTTATAAATATGGCGACAAAGATGAGGACAGTAGTACGAATAATGTAAATAGTGTACATAATACCTCATCTCAGAAATATAAACAGATACTGAAGGCCTGTTTATAGTAAAATTACCAACAATATCAATTTATAGTAAAATTACCAACAATACCTATTTATAGTAAAATTAGCAGCAATACATTTCTAAGCAAAATGAACAACAATATATCTTATCTTTAGTTGAAGATGTACGACTGAGTTCAAAATATATTTAGTTGAAGCCATAAAATTTTGTTTAGAAATATTTGTTTTTTCCGCAGTAAATAACCCACAGAAGTGTTGATATGCCGATCAACAAAATGAAGCAAACCAAATCGACCAATCAATAGTGAAATCTATATCAAATGTAATGTGGGATGCAAAATATGAGTCGGCGGTCGGCTATATACCATTTGGTTAGACAGTTAACGCAGTCCGATACAAGCAATATATCTTATCTCTAGTTGAAGGCATACAATTGCCTTCAAAATACTTAGAATTCGGTATTTAATTACAGGTTGATATGCCACGAAACAAAATCAAACAACCAAAATGAAAGTTTTTTTGATGACATTAAGATTTAGTTACTCTCATTTTAATGTCAGACATTTTCTTAAATTTCATTGGTTGTTAAATAATAAAAAAAATGAGCTTTCCATGATAAAAAAGTAGGCTCAACCGACACAAAGAGATATTTCTCATATCCATCCCTAATTTAAATGTTTCAAGAAATCCTACTGGCTAAAAATTTAAAAAAATGCAACATTCACCCACGCATTTCTCAGAAAAATTTGCAACTGCTACCAAGCCCCGTTGAGCCGATTTGTTGTTAATAAAACTATAAATAGATATAGTAAACGAATGTTCGTCGCATTTGAGACTCACACACGCGAAAGATACACACGGGAATTACGTGCCGCCAAAGAAACAAACTTCCTTTATGAGAGATTAGAAAAATTTACACAACAAACCTTTTCACACAATATCTTTCATAGAAAAATCTTTTGTCGAAGTTAAATTCAACCTGTTTAATCAAAGGCAGACAACTTTATTGCATATTTTATTTGCAGCACAATCTTAAATATTCACGCAACCTTCCTAGATCCATTACAAAGCCATACAATACCCTACAATTTCTTGACGAAATCAAACTGTATTCTAAAATATAACTTCAGTAAAACTTCAATATAAAACACATAAAGGGTGCGATGGATAAATTGTCGTCTAAAAATGAAAATAACACTGACGTCTCATTTTAACCGATATATTTACCAAAATTACACAAAAATATCTTGAAATACTAAAAAGAACATTTATTCTATAAATTCGTCATTGGCTCCAACCACGGCCTCTAGACGATTTCGGAATCTCTTGGAGACTTCTGGACCATCTCCTTATTTAAGTTGGTGAATACTGCCATATTCCTCGCCTTCAGTTCATCTTTGTTCTTACAAGGAATTTGATGGTCTCTCTCTCAACTGCGCACCACACAGTATTCAAGCGGGTTGCAGTCTCGGGAGTTAGCAAGATGTAAGCGTGATGTGGTTGCAGAAATTATCTGACATCCATGACAGGGAACTCCTGGTTGCGTGACTTGGTGCAGAGACCTGGATCCAGAAATAATGTGTTTCACCAGGCACCTTCTTGACTTAAGGTGGCACTATCTCGACAAGCCACTTGTTGTAGGCCTTCATTTTGAGTTTGAGGTCGTCACTCTTTTCTTATTGAGAACGATCATAGTGAGTTTTCGAACTGCCGAACATTGATAATCAACATTAAGCTAATCCAACTATTTCCGATGAACTCTGCACTATCCTCAGATTGACACCCAACCTCTGTGAAATGTTTGCATTAGAGCTTACGGTGCGAATGCCAAGCAAAACAGCATGCCGTTTCCAAATTTCAGGTTTGCATGAATTTCCTCAGGGTGCTCTTTTCACACTGACGATGACCAACTGCCCCTCCTATCTTGTGCAGCCGACGAAATCAAAAAACAAACAAGATGTATGCGCGAAATTAAATATGTAAAATGGCGAATATTTACAAACCACAGCCTGTAAAGGTAACCTTATTTTATTAGACGCTACGTTTTAATTTTAAGCAGTATTTAATTTGTCTAAAGTCTAGGTAGTGGCGATAAATACTGTTTAAATTATGGTGTTTAATAAAATACAGGTTCCAATAAAAAATATATTGTATGAAAAAATAAAATCCATTAATTTATATATATATATATATATATATATATATATATATACAGAGAGATAGTAGGTATATATCTATCTGTCTCTCTCTATATATATACATAGAGAGAGATAGAGATATAGACATAAATATATATACAGATATAAGGATATATATATATATATATATATATTGAGAGAGATAGTTCTCTCTCTCTCTCTCTATATATATATATATATATATAGATAGATAGATAGATAGATAGATAGATAGATAGATAAAAATGAACATTGAAATCAACACTCAGAGGCGACAGGCTGTTCATCGCTAGACGCAATCGTCAGGGCGGGCAGACGATTGCGTTCAGTATGAAACAGCTTGTCGCCTCTGAGTGGTGACTTAAATGTTCATTTTAATATTTATATTTACATACGCTTTATCTCTGATATTGAGCACTTTATCCCATAAATATAGCACACCTTAAAACTATATATATATATATATATATATATATATATATATATATATATATAGATAGATAGATAGATAGATAGATAGATATAGTCGTATGGCTTTCACGCACTTTCCAAAGGGATCGCCCCTCGAGACCGATGATATCAGGAGGTCTCCTTCCTGACAAAACGACCGTGTTTAAGATTCGAAGCCCGGTCTCATGTTCAAAAAGCGATATATATATATATATATATATATATATATATATATATATAGAGAGAGAGAGAGAGATAGATAGATATAGATAGATAGATAGATAATAGATAGATAGATAGATAACCTTCATTATATAGTATTTTAGCGTTATACTTCTAATACATTTCTTTAATCTCGGAAATCACATCGCCAAACCAAATGCCAATTTCAGTCACTTTCCGCACGTGATTTGAGTGCCCGAAATGAAGGCCAATGACCATCCGTTTG
>CAHIKZ030004817.1:1447500-1535000 GCA_903632075.3 Acanthosepion pharaonis | reverse complement strand
GAAAAAATATCTTAGACGACGCCTTTTTCGTCATCTGTGGGACTTGATCAAGCCAAATCCTAGGAAATATATTTTTTACAAGAATTTTTATACAACAGCAAAAATGTTGTTATTTTTTTTCACAGAGGACGAAACGCGTCATGAACACTAGATTGTTTATTATTATTATTATTATTATTAATATTATTATTTTAATTATTTCCTTTCATTTCTGTTGTATACACATTTCCATCCTGGTCCCTAACAGTGACATAATGTTAGAATTGTCACCATGGCCTCTTCCACTGATCACTTAAAAAAAAAGCCTAAAATCACACACATTTTCATAGATAAATTTTTCGTAATATATGTACTGTACAAGTTTTTGTATTTATTTAAGGCAAGGGCTAGCAGGAATCCCTTCAATGAGTTTACTGGAAACTTTTCCAATCAATCCGAGCACTCATATATAATTGGAATTAGTGAAGTCCTCATGTGTCACCTTTTTTAGATTTCCATTTCAAGATCCTTTGTTTTTTTTGAAGATCTTCAAAGATACGTTGCAAACTGCAGGGACTGCCATGTCAATAAAAAAGCACATTATGTTTTTTTTCTGGTCATTGTTCAAGAAATCTGGGTGATTACTTTTGATTGTTCTTTCAGTGTGTATTGTAAAGGGCCATGAAATATATACCAGGTCTTATCTCCGTAACCGGGACTGGGTGATGTTCATACCAGTTTCTTGCAGTTCCTTCCCATAAAAGTTGCATATTTTTTTCAGTGCATATATTGGTCTCAATATTACTACTACTACTACTACTACTACTATTAATAATAATAATAATAATAATAATAATAATAATAATTCTTATGGGATTTTTTACTCTTTTTGATTCAGTGTAACAGTTACCTCAAGACTTGAACAGGACATGATTGTAGTGATCGGAGAAACATCCACCTGAGAGTTTGTTCCACGGAGCAGTGTTTCGCGGGAAAGAAGGTGCTTGAATGGAAATTCTCGCCGACGGAATACGGATAGAATGTCAGTGGTTTACTACAATGTAAGTGACATGACAGGTCCTAAGCGTAAAGGTTAGACCTGGTGGAACCAAGGAATGGAGTTTGTACGAGCAATTTACATGGAAGTAACGATAGAGAGGCTCACCACTTACCGCTGGTGAGAGATGTTGAAGGGTGGAATATAATTCGGTACCCACAAGGACTCGCAGACACTTTGGAACTCCCAAATGGAACATGAGGACTGGGCAGCTCTCGCCCAAATTTGAAAATAGTACTCCATTTTCGACAGGACCTAATTTACAAAAGGTAGAAGACAACATGGAGAGTCAGGTATTTACTAGAGATGGCCTTTAGAGATGGATCGTATATAATTCTCTTTGAGGTTGGGTATAAGTTTGGAGCCCAATATCTCAAGACACGGTTACTCCTCGATGTGACAACCATTCATCGTGACTGATCGGGCTCTTATAAATGCAGACGATAGCATGAGGAGTCAGGTACTTACTGAAGCGGTACAGGGGGCTGTTGATCATTTTACCTGCCTCTTTAGAGACGGGTCGTATATAAGAGTTCTCTTTGAGGTCGGGTATAAGTTTGAGGCTCAACCTTTCAAGGCACGGTTACTCTACGATGGGACAACCATTCATCGTGACTGATCAGGCTCTTATAAAGGCAGAGGAGTCAGGTACTTACTGGAGCGGTACAGGGGAACGAATCATTTTTACCTGCATCTTTATCGATGGATCATATGTTCGAGTTCAACCTGAGATAAGGTGTTAATGTGTGTACCAATGTTTTCTCAGGGCATGCTGCTTCCTTGAGGAGACATACGTTCATCGCGAAGGCCTGTAGTTTTTAAGATGTCACGAATAGATACATAGCAAATTTATATTTTTTTTTTATTGTGAATTATAATTCTACATCTAAGAAAATTAAAATGTTATTTCAATTGTCAGGTGGCAAATGCCATAATTACACTTTATACACATTAGCACAAGATATAATTAAACCAATTGCACAGAATCTGTCTTTCTGCTTCATAAATTGGCCTGTGGTTGTAAAGAAAAGAAAAAGAAGAAAAGAAAAAAAAAGAAAACTGTCGAAGTGTAATCATCTTCTATGTGCCTTCAGGACATTAGTGGTCATGACACTCCACAATTTCCTCCCCGTAGTAGTTCTCAATATAGTGTGTCCTTTTTATATCTCCTAAACTAATAAACTTTCCAATAATGCTTGGATAGAGCAGTTTGATTTTTATCGTTAATTTTAGTCAGTTCTTGTGTTGTTTTAAGTTTTTTTTTAAGGTAGTGGCTGGAGAGATTCATGCGATCAAGAATTCCCTTCTTGGTTAAGAAAAGAAAAAGAAGAAAACTGTTAGCCTATAGTAGCAACAAACGTCTGCAATAGATTTCTTCTGTCTCTCGACCGCAATACTTGTAGGCAAATCTCAGTTCAAACGATAGTCCGTCGTAACAGTCCAACAGGCAACATAGAAACAACAAAATGGGGTCACAAATCCAAGCTTCACTTCTCACCAGCAAAATCGCATTTTCGTCCACCAAGCTCAGAAAAAAATTCTCTGTAAGCGAAAAACAACGGCATTTATTCACCGAGCGATGTTTCTGATTGGCCACGTCATTCAGGTGAGGGAAGAACATTAACATAGATTCTAGTCATAAAAATAGATTTTTGCTAAACTACATTTTGGTAATTTTTTTCTTCGGCAGATCGCACAGAAAACACGAAATCGTTTTTGAGGTAGCTGATTATCTCTTTCACTCCATAGTCTTTGTCCCGTGGCAGCGTAATGTGCTTCTATATGCCTTCAGAACATTGGTGATCATGACTCTGCACAATTCCCTCTCCGTTGAAGTTCTTAATATACTGTGTCATTTTTATCTCTCCTAATCCTTGTCCCCCCACATTTATTTACTCGAGTTCTTTAGTTAGGATATGCGTCGTTGTCTTCTGTCTATCTTTCCTTCTCGTGTGTATCAAAATTTCCAAGCCCTTTTTCTACATTATATGCCATAAAAATGTCAACAGTCTCTTCCTCGTATTAAACACAAATATCCTTTTTGTTTGAATTTTCACTAAAACTTCCTCGTTGTTCACATATTCAGTCCATGGTATTCTCAGAACCAGATTTCTGTTGCTTCAAGTCTGTTCTTCATCTGCGATTGTCCAGCATTAAGTGTGATGTAGTAGAATTGATATTACATAAAATTGCAGTACTTTTTTCTTTATTTCTATCGAAGTTTTTTTTTCTGTTTCTTTATACTGTGATTGGTAGGCATATTTCGCGTTTTCAGTCAGGCTTCGGATCTCAGTGTCACACTTTCCCGCCTCTGTTAAAACACTTGCCAGATCTTTAAGATGTACTTGTGTGATTATTTGTGTAGTTTGGATTTTGGGCTATTCCTTTTGTCATAGATCTATTAAAATCTTAAGATAATGGGAATGGGAAATGATATCTATGTTTGTTACAACAGATAATAAAATCTAAACAAAGAATCAAATAGAAACTTAAATACTCATTAGATTTTTCCCTATATCAAATCGGCCAAAATAACTTATTTTTCAAAACAAGCAATTCGATAATACCACTAGGGATTACTGCGAGTGAAAGAACATGAGAACACAGTAAGAGACGAAAATGTAAACTCAGTCCTAAAACGCAAACAAGGAATAAACCTCTACTCTTTTTCAAAAGGTCAGGGAGGAGTGTGAACCGGACGATAGGTGAATCAATGTAGTATATTGAGGAGAAATATAAATCTGAATAAAATAAATAGGATGAATTTTCGTGTTCATTCGGAAACGTTACAATTATGAAGTTGAAGTAGACATCAAAAGGAACCGGAAACACAATCCTAAACAGGAAACAACGGATAAACTTCTACACCTGATCAAAACGCTAAGAAGGAGTGCGAACCGTACGATAGGCGACTCTATCTAATCCTATTGAGGAAAAAATAAATAGTAAATAACATTTCAGAGTTTAGGCGGAGACGTTAGAAATAAAGACTTGAAGTAGACATTAGAAGAAACCGGAAACACAGTCCTAAACAGGAAACAAAGGATAAGCACTTACTCCTTTCCAAAATACCAGAGAGGAGTGTGAACCTGACGATAGGCGAATCTATCTACTCCCATTGATTAAAAACAACTAAAAACAATAAAAAACAACCTAGAAAAATAAAATTACAGTGTTTACACGAGGACGTTAGAAGTAAAGAGTTGACGTTTAGAATTAAGAAGAAACCTGAACAGGTAACAGAGGTAAAACCTCTACTCCCACTCAAAAGACCGAAGGACTGTGAACCAGACGATAGGCGCCTAATACGCTTTTTTATTATAATTATTAAAGTTCACCTAATAAAAGTCTTGAGAGCAACTACGCAAAGTAGACGATTACTGAATGAGCATTTAATATTATGCAGATAACGAGGGTAATATTTAACAGGTTGTGTTGAAAAGTTGAATATTGTAGTAATCACAGAAGCTTCATTGTAGGAGACTCTTCTTTCTTGTGAAAAAATAGCTGAATTAAATTTGTTTTTCTCAAAATTGGAATATGGATGAAATCAACGTTGGTGTATCATGGCGTGCCGTATTTCTCAAGTTCTGAACTGATGAATTTAAAGAAGGATGCTTATCTTTTCATTTACAAGTTAAAAAGCAATAGTCTAGAAGTGTTCTACAGAATGAAAGATAAGTTTTCATCTGCTAGACTGGGGAAACTATTTTTGATTTGATTTTTAACTTAGACTGAAGATTGAGAAGCTCCAGGCCAGATATTGCAACAATATTCCATTTTATACTAGTCTGACTATTGTAAAACTAAAGTATAAAAGAAGTAGTCAAGGACTTTCTGGAATGATAAAATGAGCCGATGTTTTTTTCAGGAATTTCACCAAGAGAAAGTATATATGTCCTACTTGCTGTTTCGTGGGAACCTGAGAAGCAAAAGATGATTGTAAGTAAATGGATATCTTCAGAATTTAGAAAGTAAATTAGGCAGAAAAAAGAAACTATTCATATATGTCTTGTTTTGTTTCCGGCGTCCTGCACCAAGCTAAAGGAATGTATCAGTGGCGCTGACTCTAATTTGGCCGGCAAGCATCTAAAGGAAACGATTCGGGAAAATCCAGGAGATTGCTATTTCAAAACCTTCTTTTTCCTCATATATCTTTTAGGTCCAATGCCGAGGATCACAGAGAAGTTTTACAGATAGACGAGTAAAGGTTACTTTTTGAAATTTTTGCCATTGCAAATTGTTTTCGAAATGAGGCCATCGACTGCCATTTGGCAAATCGGAAGAAATATCTTCTGTCAAACAGATTGGCTACTTTCCTTTTTGGCAGATAGGCAACAGAGCTTATATTTTAAGAATGCCGTTCGTTTTGGATGCGAATAACAAAAAGATAGATAGATAGATAGATAGATAGATAGATAGATAGATAGATAGATAGATGTTGCGATACGCAAAATGTCGCCATTTTATTCTTTTAATTTCGCGCATGCGTGTTTGTCTTTTATTTTGTCGGCGCCACATTATAGTTGGGCACCTCCTGTGTGAAAAAGAGCACCATGACGCAATTCAATCCACCATAAATTTGGAAATAGCTTGCTGTACTGCTTGACATTCGTCTGGTTAGCAGTAATTTTGACTTTGTTAAACTGACGCATTCTCTGTAGCGGAGTGGTATGGCACATCAGATCAATTGACGGTTCCGTATAGGACACAAAGTCGATTCCTGTCGTAGAAATGCATATTTTCTATGAAATTTCTCGAACATTCAGGTGGTAAATGTAATTTATTTAAAAATCAATGCATTTACTTAAATATATTGTATAAAATAAATAACGTATAAACGGAATATATATATATGTGTGTGTGTGTGTGTGTGTGTGTGTGTGTGTGTGTGTGTGTGTGTATATGTGTGTATATATATTTTGAACAATAAAAAATGAAAATATTCAGACACACTTGGTTATATATTAATACTTTTTGTTTTATTATTTCATTTAGGTTGCTCGAGTAGTTTTGGTCAACATGGCCATCACCAGGAGTAAAATAAAATCTGTGGTTGTTAGTATATATTAAAAAGACTGTGACTGACTCTTTGTCAAAATACCTAATACCTTAAACAAGAAAAAATTCCGAACAAGGAAAGGAAAATGAAAAGAAAAAAAAAGCGCCAAATCCCTATACCTCCCTACGTAGTAAAGTGTTCAACGTTTACGCGTCTAGACTATGTGAATTACATTTTTCAAGTGTTTTTGATAAGAGGCTTGTTTTGGTGACTAGCGGAGGGAGTAAAGTATCTCATTTAGGAGGCACGGTGGATAGCGGCTTGGATTGAGGAATCGGAGAGTCGAGTTCGAATTCCAGTCGAATCCATTACATTCACTTACGTGCTAATACCCTTGGGAAAGGTGTGAATCCTCTATCTTCTCCCCCCAGCTATGGGTAAAATAGCAGGACAGACTGGGTTCTATAACCTTGGATGGCAACTGGTCTTGGAGAAGGAAAACTCTGAATTCAAACCTGCTCTTAGAGGAGGGTGAATGGAGTCTCTCTGAGCCTTGGTTGGCAATCCATTTAGTGATGGTGTCACGATAAAAACACCCTTGATAGCCCTAGAGAAGCATCAAGAATTCAGCTACTTGACAAGATTATGAACTACACCAATCAAAGTATTGGTGAGTTCAATCTCGGCTGAGGCCGCAAGGTGATGATGAAAGTATCTCATTACCGGGAAGTGATCTGCGGTTGGAGTATTTATGAATAGATCCTTTCGTCGTCTGTAAATAAATTTCGGTTACTACCACCGGATGCTATCCTATGCAAGCAACTAGTGTTTTTTTTCTGGGATTTACAGTAAATAGTATTTAGACTATAAGGGATTAATATTATTAATAAATGATAGGAGATTCAAACATAAAACAAATTAAAATTAAAGTAAATTTGTTGAATGATAGATTCATAAATCGAGCATCAAATTACCTGATACATGAATTTAACCTATTTGTTAACTCCCTGACATTTGTTGTAACTTTTGAGGACAACCCCATCTTGATCGATCCGATAGATGTCCAGTCTCTTGAAATTTGGAAAATACTTGAGAAACTACACACCTGCATATTAAATTTCCTACTTATTTTTCTCTTGATTATATTCATGGATATTTCCCAGATATCCATTCTGATTTCATTCTTGAATTTATCTGTGATTGCAACTGATTAAATTAACCTAATAATTTCTTGAAGGAAATTATGTTTTATATAAATAAAACTAATAAGGCTAAAGAGTAAATCATTTTCTCATCAGAGTCCATCTTGCACATTTACAAATATATCATTCGTCTGTGTATTGAATACTGCTGCCATATCTGGTCCAGTGATCCTGCTATTCATCTCAAGTTTCTTGACAAAATCCAAAGAAGGTATCAGTCTGTATTTCTGAGATAAGGTATTATGTACACTACTTACATTATTCAGACTATTGCCCTCATCTTTGTTGCCATATTTATTACAACGTTTCGGCCTTTCAGTATCTGTCTATATTTCTGAGATGAGGTATTATGTACACTACTTACATTATTCAGACTATTGTCCTCATCTTTGTTGCCATATTTATTACAACGTTTCGGCCTTTCAGTATCTGTCTATATTTCTGAGATGAGGTATTATGTACACTACTTACATTATTCAGACTATTGTCCTCATCTTTGTTGCCATATTTATTACAACGTTTCGGCCATTGTACGCTCTGGCCTTCTTCAGGTGGTTGGAATGTCGAACTGAACCCTTTATTTCGCATTTACAACAATAATTTTATATGTGCAACATTCTAAAAGGTAATAAAATTAGAACTAATGCAATGTAATATTTATCATTTCCCTAATTATTAAGAAATATGCATAAACAATTTTCATTCATAAATTTATAACATTTACTAGGCTATTAAGATATGTGATCAAACTATTAGAAAATCCTCATCGTTTACCATTTTAAAGAATTCGAATCAATTGGAAAATAGATTATATGCCAACATTCCATTAAAAAATCCCATAACTGAATAGAGTTTCTTATTTTTGTTGTCAATTCTTCAAAACGAAGAAAATGTATTCATCTTCATATGTTTAGGGTTTATTAAAATACTAAACAGGGAGTGGCACCCGTTAGGATCACAGATATGGGAAAATAGTGGCACCCCCATAAAAAAAAAACAAGTCCAGACTTCATTTTTATAATACAATTACCAGCAGTATATTTTTATAATAAAATTACCAACAGTATAATTTTATAGTAAAATTACCAGCAGTATATTTTTATAATAAAATTACCAACAGTAAAATAAAAATAACAGTATATTTTTAATAAAAAATTCCCAACAGTATATTTTTATAATAAAATTACCAACAGTATATTTTTATAGTAAAATTACCAGCAGTATATTTTTATAGTAAAATTACCAGCAGTATATTTTTATAATAAAATTCCCAACAGTATATTTTTATAGTAAAATTACCAGCAGTACATTTTTATAATAAAATTACCAACAGTATATTTTTATAATAAAATTACCAACAGTATATTTTTATAGTAAAATTACCAACAGTATATTTTTATAATAAAATTACCAACAGTATATTTTTATAGTAAAATTACCATGAAAACCATTTAAAAAAAGTACCAACAGTACATTTTATCTAGAAAATATATGTCTAAAATATATACGTTTCCTCTGAAATTATAAAATTATTTGCAAAATCTGTAGTTAAAGGCATAATTGTACACTATTTACATATTCGGACTATTGTCCTCGTCTTTGTCGCCATTTTTATCACAACGTTTCGGTTGTTGTCCGCTCTGGCTTTCTTCAGGTGGTTAGAATGTCGAACTGAAACCTTTATTACGCTCGCTGGAGTAGACTGTTTTAGTTCCACGTACCATGTCTAATCGATGTTAATTATCTGCTGTTAATTCCCCTGTCAAAGTTCTCCACCGCCTTAACCAGATATTGAACTCATACTCTTTGGGTCCTGTTACTGGACCCGCAAGCACACATGGCACAGTGGATAGAGGCGTTAGTTAGACATACAAAGAAGCAGGAATAGAGTATAGAAAATATGAAGTTTTCACAGTAAAAAAGCTGATTCCTTCTTAGAAGGAAGGCGATTAGACAGATGCTTCGCTCCGTTCTAAGATAGAAAGTTGTAAAAGGCGTAATGGTGGAACATATAAACAAGCATGAAAACAGTATGGAAAACATGTCTGTTTCTTGGTTAGGAAGTTAAATGTTCCCCCATCAGGAGGACAGCTAAGAGAAAATACACTGATCATAAATTGGCGTAACGGTCAAAGATACAAACAAGCTAAATAATAATATATATATATATATATATATATATATATATATATATATATATATATATATATATATATATATATATATATATATATATGGAGGTTTCTCAGCTAGAAACTAACTTATTTCCTCCGAGGAAGAAAGGAATCAAATAGATCTCAGACGGAGGTTGGGGCAAACTGTCCGTATAATCATATGGCAGAAACGTCGATTTTTCTGTCAGAAAGATAAATTACTTCCTCTCAGAAGAATGGTGAACAAACAGATACTACACTTTGAACTTGAATATAGAAACAAACTGACTAATGGTACAGAAGCTCTGATGTTTGTCAGTTATAAAGTTAACCTGTTTCTTTTCAAATAGATGGGTTCGTTCGTTGATTTTGTTTTGCGACATAGCAACACTTCTGTGGGTCATTTAATGCCGAAATCTCAATATTTCTCACGCAGTTTTATTTTATGTTTTAGGATTTAATAATGGTTCTAGCGATACAAGTCTTACGGATTAACCCATATCTAGAGAAGAAGGTGTGAATTCATACCTTTAACAAGCTCTTAATAGGCGGGTCCTCCCAGTTCCAGGCGATCAACGCAGGCGTCCCCCAGGGTTCCAATACACTTCCTCCTCTTCATAAATGATCTGCCTGAGAGTATACTCCGATCATTTGTGTAATAACTATGCTAAATATAAAATGGTGTATATATATATATATATATATATATATATATATATATATATATATATATATATATATATATATATATATAAAAAAGAACAGTAAGATATATAATCCGGTGTTCTTTTAGATATTTTATTTTTTCAAAATAGTGCTCAATGTAAATTTACAGAGCATTAATATTATTAATTAATTGATTTAAAATGAGTTTTTTTCGCTACACAGTTCTAACCATGTTTCATTTTTGAAACATGGTTAGAACGGTGTAGCAAAAAGCATATTTTAAATCAATTAATTTATAATATATATATATATGTGTGTGTGTGTGTGTGTGTGTGTGTGTGTGTGTGTGTGTGTGTGTGTGACCCTCCAAAACCCTCGGTGAGCAGATCTTGGCAGCTAATCTTTCTGTTCAATCTCTGGCAGCTCAGTGAGAGAAAAATGGCTGCTTCCATGCAGTGCCCGAAAGACGTCCCTAGTGACCTTACACCGTTGCCGATCGAACCCAGACCTTTCACCAATCGTGATGAACGTATGTTCCCTCAGGGTGTCTTCCTACCTTTAGCGCCTATTTGGACGTCAACTCAATTCGTACATACGATCCATCGCTAAAGATGCTGGGAAAATGATCTGTTCCCTGTACTGCTTCACTAAGTAGCTGATTCCTCCTAATCATGCCGAAAATGGAGTACTGTAACGATATAGAAACGGGAGCTGTCTAGGTCTTTATTTACACCTTGCCCATGGGCCCCAGTCATTTGTGAATATATACTCTTTTCTTACACAGCATGGCGATCTGGCTGGTCACATTCAATATATCGAAAAACAAATTTGACATTCTCCTTTTACCAAACGGACCTGAATTTTCGCCTATTACAATGAACGGCTCTTCTCTCGTGGATACCCTGTCACTTGAGATCCTTCTGCGATTTAAGCACAACTCAGACCACAAGTGGAACTCGTACGTATGATCCATCGCTAATGATGCTTGGAAAATGGTGTTCCCTGTACCGCTCTAGGAAGTACCTGACTCCTCTTGGTAACGTTTACCTTTACAAGAGCCAGATCCGGTCGAAACTGAAGTCCCGCTGCCATATATGGGTAGAAGCTGCCTCGTTCCCACTTTCCAATCTTGACAGAATTCAAACTCGTCTCTGCGTCCTTGGTCGTGGCGAATTACTTTGTTTATCCTACAACCCCTTTCTCACAGATGAAATGTAAAAAAAACTCTTTTTCCACGGGAAGTAATCACATGAAATACATTCCTTGGTTCCGCCTGCTATCTTCTTCCTTTACAAGAGACAAATCAGGCCGAAATGTGGAGTACCACCGCATTATATGGGTGGGGGCTACCCAGTCTTCGCTTTTCATTCTCGATAGGGTCCAAAACGTCTTCACCTCCTTGTAGGCTACGGGTACTTTTCTACGCTGCAATTCGTTTCTCTTAGACGAGACGCCGCAAGTCGTTCGCTGCTCCATTGCTATTTCCGTGTTGAATGTTCAGAGGAACTACATTTCGTAGTTCCGCCAGTTATAAAATTCCCATCTAAGATCCACCTTGCCACATACCGCGTAGCGAACAACCCTCATTCCATTCATACGGGCCTGTTTCTCTCAAGTAGCTTTCAAGGAAACCCTGCTTTGTGGAACCGACTCCCAGAAGGCTGCGTCCCTGATCACTACAGTCTTAACATATTTGTCTAGGGCTAACCGTTATCTTCTATACATATCTGCATAAACTGTGCCCGTTACTCTGTAACCCTCTACCTTGAGTCACTTCAGATCCTTGTACAGGGTGAACCCCATTATAATAATGAATCGGATCTCAGATCTCCGATCAAAAATTCCGACCCATTACCGATTACATCACACGAACATCCAAGCTTACATCACCTGGTATTACCAAGCGGTCATACATCTAGCTACAGACCAAGGTCGATGTTGTTTTGCGTCGACGATCATGCGGGAAGCGGTGTTTAAACGTGACATGGCCGGAGGCCCTTTCTGTTATTTGCTATATTTCTGTATTTGCGATTCTACATAGACAACTCAGGCGATCCGATGAAGTACAGATCTCTTCAAGACTAACAGCATTTGTTCGCATCAATTAATTCTTAATCATTGATTTGAAAAAAAAACGGTTCATATATATGTTTAGACATTTTAAGGTAATGATCACCAGGCTAGATGTTACTTAACTTCAGTGATCATACGATGACTAGTGTTTCAATGTGATGTATTTTTTGGCTTTGTTTAATGGTCACTCGATACAAGGCTAGGGCTCACTCGTTGTAGTGGGTTATGTTAATAGGCAGTTTACACGGATAGAAAGGGGAGATAACGGTCAACACTAGACTGGGACAGGTTATGATTGTAGTGATCGGGGAAACATCCTCTTGGGAGGCAATTACACCGAGCAGTGGGTCGCGTGAAAAAGCTGTTTGACTGGAACTGACTTGTTAACTATTGAATACGGGGGTATGTGGGTAATTTGCTGCAATGTAAATGGCGTGGCACTTCCTAGACTTGAGAGTTAAACCTGGCGGAAGCAAGGAATGTAGTTCACTCGACTGGCTCATATGGTAGTAGGGATATAGAAGCGAAAGGCTCACCACATCCCATTTTTGAGAAAGAGAGAGTTTGGAAAATAATTCTTCAGAATTGTATAACAAAATATAATGTACATGGCATAAAAACATTTTTAATGCCTAAATATTAAAATTTAATTTCTGGAAATACAAAAAAAACCCGCACCAAATGAATATATTAAGCCGCCACAGTTGTCTACGGCTTTCAAAATGTTGTACAGTTCTTTGATATAAATTCTTGAGGAGGGATATTTTACGGTGACCAATGTTTCAATATGATGTATTTTTTTGCTTTTTTTATACAGTAATGGTCACAAGGTCAGGGCTCACTAGTTGTAGAGGGTTATATTAATAAGCTGTTTACACGGATACAAGGTAGAGATAACGGTCAACCCTAGACTGGAATATGTTAAGATTGTAGGAGTCGGTTCCACAGGGCGGAGGTTTGCGGGAATAAGCTGTTCGAGGGGAACTGACTTGTTACCGATGGAATAGGGGGGTATCTGGTTAATATGGTAGTAGGAATAGAGAAGCGAAAGGCTCACCACATCCCACTTTTGAGAGAGAGAGAGAGAGAGAGAGTTTGGAAAATAACTCTTCAGAATTGTATAATAAAATATAATGTATATGACATAAAAACATTTTTAATGCCTAAATATTAAAATTTAATTTCTGGAAATAAACAAAACCGCACCAAATGAATATATTAAACCGACTCAGTTGTCTACAGGTTTCGAAATTTTGTACAGTTCTTTGGTATATAAATTAGTGGAGAGGGATGTTTTTTTCGGCTCGGCTTATACACGAGTACACACGATATACAAGCAATTATTTTCATTTGTAGCTTTTTTTGTTTACTTCTTTCTTTTCTTTACAATATTACTTTTTCTTTTCTTTTTTTATAGCGGGTGATACATTTTATTCCGCGTCTCTTGCGCATGTACAGATTAATTATGTTTTGCAACACAAATTTTGAACATGTGAGAAATATCTTCTCAAACATATTTTAGCTAGTTTTCTCCCATTTATTATATATATGTAAAACGCCCTGTCTCATATTTTCTTCTTTTTATCATGCTAAAGTTAACGCCCACCTGCAAGACTTCTCCTCCTCCTCCTCCTCCTCCTCCTCATTGTCATCATCATCATCAATGCCAGATGACCCTTTGCATACTACCATCAGTAACAAACCAACAAGCGCGTACACAATGCACACATTTCACAAATTATCTCACCTTCCGTCGCTTGCTATGGTTTTCGTTTCCTACCTCTTTCCATATTTTAAAAAATTTGGATGCGTCCCATTTTGTACACACACACACACACACACACACACACACACACACACACACACACACACACACACACACACACACACACACAGAGAGAGAGAACACACACACCCACAATTCACGGTACAGGTTTCATTTCTACTTCCTTCTCGTATTTATATGCCAACAGCATTTTTCAGACTATTATTTGCTTTATTTTCTTTTCGGAAGTGTCTCTCTCTCTCTCTTTCTCTCTCTCTCCCTCTCTCTCTGTATATATATATATATATATATATATATATATATATATATATATATATTATAAATTAATTGATTTAAAATATGTTTTTTTTTCGCTACACCGTTCTAACCATGTTTTAGAACTGTGTAGCGAAAAAAAATATTTTAAATCAATTAATTTATAATATTAATGTTCTGTAAATTTACATTGAGCACTATTTTGTAAAAATAAAAAATAAAAAATATCTATAAGGACACCGGATTATATATCTTACTGTTCTTTCTTTATATATATATATATATATATATATATATATATATATATATAAAGAAATATAGTCTTAAGGTGTGCTATATTTATGGGATAAAGTGCTCAATATCAGAGATAGAGCGTGTGTAAATATAAAAGTGAACATAGAAGTCAACACTTAGAGGCGACAGTCTGTTTCATGCTATATGCAATCGTCAGGCCACGTGTGCTGTTATTTTTCTCGGCTATTTATATATATACGGGTTAGTGGTGCATTGTGGGTATTCTATTATGGCGGTTATTTTTACCGGAAGTCGCTTTGTTCATTTATTTGGGTCAAGTTATATTGCTCGTTTTTATTTATTTTTTTATTTTATTTTATTTTATTTTATTTTTATTTTTTTTTTTTTTTTGTCTCTTATATTATTTATTTATTTATTAACGTAGTAAAAATTTGTTTATATCACGTATTTAACAGTTTTGTTTTGGCTTGAGAATTTAATTAAAGCTATTTGTTCAATTTTGGGGTTGGTTGTTGTAGTTCATTCTAACTATTATTTTTTTGGCGGGAACAGTTTTTTAATTTGGGATTGGTTTGCCTATTTATTTACTTGGATGAATTTTGGTCAATTTATTTTTATATTTTCTCTTTTTGGTTTTCGGTTTTTAAGCAACATAGTACTTATTTATTTATTTTATTTATTTATTTATTTATTTTTATTGTATTTGTTTTTATTTTATTTTTTCCGTTTTTCATTTTTTAGGTTACGTAGTAAAAATTTATTTTCATGCCAGCATTTTGAGATGAGCTCGGATCTTTTATTTAATAATTTATTTTGGTCGGGGAAAGTAATGATAGCTATTTTTCCTCCAAGCAAAGTTTGCAAGTTTTTGATTGGTTGTTGTAGGCTGATGACTTTTTCCTTATCTTCCAAGATATTTTTGGTGTGATGTGCGTTTTGCTTTTTATTTCCCAGATATACTTAGAAAGCATAGTACTGTTCGCATATTTACTATTTGTGAACGATGTTTTGTGTGTATAATTTCTTTGCTTCCAGGGTCCTTCAGTTACTCCTATGTATACTTTTTCTTCGTTATCTGGTGATTTTATCGTGGCTTGCTATATTACGTTGTTTTGTAGACAATTTCCGTTTAAGGGACATTCGTTCTTTATTCTGCAGTTGCACGTGGGTTTAATTTGTTCGTGTGGTTTGTTGATAATTTTCCTATTGTGCTTTTTTTATTATTTGTGCCATGCTCTCGGTGCAGCTGTAGCTGATTTTTACTGTATTTTTTGTTGAATATCTTGTGTAAGGTGCTTGATTCTGGGAAGTGTTTGTGTAAGAGTTTGAAGAATATTTTTCCTACGTTTGTTTTTTACGTTCTTGCTGTACGGTGGGTTGAACCATATGATATTTCTTCTCCTGTTGATCTTTTTTTGTATTCTGTGGTGAGTATGTGAGTATTGCTGGGAATCCGCTATCTTTTAGGGCCGTTTCATAGTCTTTTTTTTAGCTTTGTTAAATTGGGATTCATTGGAGGAATTGTCGGAGAGCCTGCGGTTAATCGATTTTGGTATCTGTTTGATTATAGAAGGCGGATGGTTGGAAGATGTGTATGTAGAGTGGTTTATCGTTAGGTTTTCTGTATGGTTTATATGTGCCTTCTCTTAGGTTGAAGGTCACATCTAGGAAATCTACTTCGTTTAGGTTAGTTTTTATATCTATGTCGAATCCGTTATTTTTAAAAATCTTTATTATTGCTTTTCTAGTTTTTTCTGTGTTTTGTTTGTTACAGTTTCTTAAGATTATGAGGCCGTCGTCTCTGTAGAGTCCTGTGTCATTTTTATCTATTATTTTGCTCAGTTCGTGTAGTAAGTAAATGTCTATGATTTCGCATGCCTCTGCACCGTCAAAGCTTCCCATTGTAGTGTCAAATATCCCATCTTTCTTTATCCATGCTTCTTCATTGTGGAATAATAATGATTTACGGGAGTGCTTAATGATGTTGCACCGAGAGCATGGCATGGCACCGAGAGCATGGCACAAATAATAAAAAAGCACAATAGGAAAATTATCAACAAACCACACGAACAAATTAAACCCACGTGCAACTGCAGAATAAAGAACGAATGTCCCTTAAACGGAAATTGTCTACAAAACAACGTAATATAGCAAGCCACGATAAAATCACCAGATAACGAAGAAAAAGTATACATAGGAGTAACTGAAGGACCCTGGAAGCAAAGAAATTACACAAAAAACATCGTTCACAAATAGTAAATATGCGAACAGTACTATGCTTTCTAAGTATATCTGGGTAATAAAAACAAAACGCACATCACACCAAAAATATCTTGGAAGATAAGGAAAAAGTCATCAGCCTACAACAACCAATCAAAAACTTGCAAACTTTGCTTGGAGGAAAAAATAGCTATCATTACTTTCCCCCGACCAAAATAAATTATTAAATAAAAGATCCGAGCTCATCTCAAAATGCAGGCATGAAAATAAATTTTTTACTACGTAACCTAAAAAATGAAAAACGGAAAAAATAAAATAAAAACAATACAATAAAATAAATAAATAAATAAATAAAATAAATAAATAAGTACTATGTTGCTTAAAACCGAAAACCAAAAAGAGAAAATATAAAAATAAATTGACCAAAATTCATCCAAGTAAATAAATAGCCAAACCAATCCCAAATTAAAAAACTGTTCCCGCCAAAAAAATAATAGTTAGAATGAACTACAACAACCAACACCAAAATTGAACAAATAGCTTTAATTAAATTCTCAAACCAAAACAAAACTGTTAAATACGTGATATAAACAAATTTTTACTACGTTAATAAATAAATAAATAAAATAAGAGACAAAAAAAAAAAATAAAATAAAATAAAATAAAATAAAAAAATAAATAAAAACGAGCAATATAACTTGACCCAAATAAATGAACAAAGCGACTTCCGGTAAAAATAACCGCCATAATAGAATACCCACAATGCACCACTAACCCGTATATATATAAATAGCCGAGAAAAATAACAGCACACGTGGCCTGACGATTGCATATAGCATGAAACAGACTGTCGCCTCTAAGTGTTGACTTCTATGTTCACTTTTATATATATATATATATATATAGTCTTAAGGTGTGCAGTATTTATGGGATAAAGTGCTCGATATCAGAGATAGAGCGTGTGTAAATATAAAGCAATCGTCAGGCCTGACGATTGCATATAGCATGAAACAGACTGTCGCCTCTAAGTGTTGACTTCTATGTTCACTTTTATTTATATATATATATATATATAGTTAATATTTATGCTCTGTAAATTTGCATTGAGCACTGTTCTGTAAAAATATCAATAAGACCACTGAATTATATATCTTAGTGTTCTTTCTTTATATATATAAAGAGAAAAAGATATATATATATATATATATATATATATATATATATATATCTTTCTCTGTCTTATTTTGTGTTTCTCCTTATCAGACTTACTTTCTTTTTATTACGCGTTTTCCCTTTATCCTCATGTACTTATTCTCTATTTCTTTATGTTTTTCTCATCAATATTTTTTCTGTTTCTTCTCTCCCACCATTCCCTCTTTTCCCACTATCTCACTCTCTATTTTCTCGCTCATCGTCTTTATCTCCGTTTTCACGCACACTATCTTACTCTCTCTTTTTCTCGGTATCTGTACTTCTTTTTCTCTCTTACTCTCTTACTCTCACGTTTTCTTGGCAAGTGTATTTTTCTCTTTTCTTCCTCGCCATCTTACTTAATTTTTATCGCTCGCCATCTTTCTCTATTTTTTCACTCACTCTCTCTTTTTCTCGGTAGTTGCCCTTCTTTTTTTCTCACTCATTGTCTTGCACTCTTGTAGTGCTTTCTCGGCGTTTTCTGATTTCTCACTCACTGTCTGTAACTATCTTTTTTCCCGCTCAATGTCACACTCTTTTTTTTTCACGGTATTTTCCCTTCTCTTTTCTCGGTCACTGTCTTAGACTCTTTTTTTTATTGCTCGTTCTCTTTCTATATTTTCTCGCTCGCTATCTTTATTTCCCCTTTGCATGCTCACTGTCTCACTCTGTCCTGTTTCTCACTCAATATCTTACTCTCTCTTTTTTCTCGCTCACTGTTTTGAACTGATCTTTCATTCTCAGTCTTTCTATTTCTTGTCCTAGTTTAACGTCTTCCTTTTTTTTTTCTTTTTGCTCACTCATTCTTTCTCTTACGTGATCACTATCACACTCACACATTTTCTCTCACTCTTTATTTCTCGCTTGATCTTTTTAGTATTTTTCTCTCCCGCTCTCTTACATCTCTCTCACTCTCTTTTAATCACACTCTTTCTTTCTCGCTTGATCTTTTTAGTATTTTTCTCTCCCTTTCTCTTAAACGTCTCTCACTCTCTTTTTCTTTTGCCTTTTTCTTTCATATTCTGGCAATCTTATTTTGTTTCATGATCTGTTTTTCTCTCCATTTTACACGTTGCCTTTCTCAATAAGTCTCTCTGCACTTCTTTTTGTCTTTTACCTTTTTTCTCTCTTATTTTCCGTTTTTCTTCCTTTGCTCTCCTTTTCCTTCATTTTCTCTCTTTTTCACTTATTCTCTTACGACCTCTCTCACACTCTCTCGCTCTCTCTCTCTCTCTCACTCTCTTTTTCTCCCTCACTAGTATCTCTTTCTTTCTCTTTTTTTTTTTTTATTTTACCCAGTTTTATCACTTCATCGCCATTCCGGCTCGTATTTCCAGCCACTGCACCCAGCGCCTTTTGTCTTTTATTCTTTTACTTTATTCACCCATTTTTATTCTTACATTGTCTTTTTGTTTCCTTTGCTTGCTCAGCCATTTATCTTGTCTTTCAAAAGATCACCGACTCAAGTAGAAATCTGAACGATTCGATAAGGACATCCATTTTTGCCAATGGCCTCACAGCATTTTTCACCCCTTTTTTGGTTTTCATTTTTATCGACCTTCAACTTGAGTCAAGTTCCAACCAAATATTTTTGGTAACCCCGGGTAAACGAAGAACTACCGAAATAATTTCTGTAAAATAGAAATCGCTCAGTCGTATGAAGATTTTACGGTAAAACGATTCCTTGTCGTTAGTAATTTTTATTATAGTTTCACATTATGTATTTTTAGAATATATTTTTTTTATTTGTATTATTCTGCTGATCTATATTTCATTTTCCTTTTATTCTTTGGTCGTTTTATTCCTGTTCTTTTTACCACAAGCTTCTCAATCACATGCTATAGGTGTATGGTTAACGATCACTTGTTATAGGTTTATCGTTAACGATCACTTGTTATAGGTTTATCGTTAACGATCACTTGCTATAGGTTTATAGTTAACTATCACATGCTCTAGGTTTATAGTTAACTATCACTTGCTATAGATTTATCGTCAACGATCACTTGAAATAGGTTTATGGTTAACTAGCACTTGCTATTGGTTAATGGTTGACGATAACATGCTATAAGTTTCTGGTTTGTGATCACTTGCCATAGGTTCATTGTTAACGATCACACGCTATAGGTTTATGCTTAACTATCATTGCAATAAATTTATGGTTAACGATCACTTGCTATAAGTTTATCGTTAACGTTCACATGCTGAAGGTTTATGGTTAACTAGAACTTGCAATAGGTTTATCGTTAACGGTCACTTGCTATTGGTTAGTGGTTAACGGTCACTTGCTATTGGTTAACGGTTAACGATCACTCGCTATAGGTTTATCGTTAACGATCACTCGCTATAAGGGTACGGTTAACGATGACATGCTATAGGTTTATGGTTAACGATCACATGCTATAGGTTTATAGTTGACAATCATATGCTACAGGTTTATGGTTAACGATCACTTACTATAATTTATGGTTAACGATCACATGCTCTAGGTTTATGGTTAACTAGCACTTGCTATAGGTTTATCGTTAACGATCACTTGCTAATGGTTAATGGTTAACGATCCCTCGCTTTAAGTTTATGGTTAACGATCACTCGCTATAGGTTTATGGTTAATGATCACATGCTATAGGTTTATGGTTAACGATCACATGCTCTAGGTCTATGGTTAACGACAACATGCTATTGGTTTATGGTTAACTATTATATGCTATAGGTTTATGGTTAACGGTCACTTGCTATAAGTTTATGGTTAACGATCACATGCTATAGGTTTATGGTTAACTATTAAATGCTATAGATTTATCGTTAACGATCTCTTGCTATAAGTTTATGGTTAACTATCATATGCTATAAGCTTATGGTTAACTAGCACTTGCTATAGGTTTATCGTTAACGATCACTTGCTATTGGTTAATGGTTAAGGATCACTTGCTATAGATTCATGGTTAACGATCACATGATACAGGTTTATGGTTAACTATCATATGCTATAGGTTCATGGTTAACGATCACTTGCTATAAGTTTATGGTTAACGATCACATGCTATAGGCTTATGTTTCACGATCACATGCTATAGGTTTATGGTTAACTATCACTTGCTATATGTTTCTGTTGTGACTGCCATCTTTATCTGTTTCATCTTATTTCACTCTTTCTTGCAATTTTAATTCTCTTCCCATCTTTTATTTGTATTCTTAATCTCTTCTTTTGATTTCTTTCGCTTTTTCATTTCTATTTTCCTTCTTTTTTTCTCCTTTTCCTTTCCACCTTTATTACGTGTCGTTCTTTCTCGCCACGTTTTGCTTTCATATTGAGTTTTTTTCTCTCTTTTTTTATTTCTTTTATTCTTCCCCACTTGTTCTTTTTCCTTGACGTTTCTTTCTCCGTTTCTTTTTTTCCTTTTTCTTCATCCTTTCTTTGTGACTTTATACCTCACTTTTTCTCTTTTTTTTCTTTTTCTTTCATGTTTCTTGTCATATATGTTTATTTTCTTTCTTTCTTTCTTTCTTTCTTTCTTTCTTTCCTACTTTTTATGTCGCTTTCTTTTCCTTCTTTCCTCGCCTTATTGAATCTTTCTTTCGTTCCTTCTGTCTTTCTTTTATCTTCCTTCTCTTCTAGTTCATTTCCTCTTTCTCCTATCTATTTTCTTCCTTTTCTCTTTTATTTCACCACGTCTTCTTTCCTAATTCCTTCTATTTTAATGTTTTTCTTTCTTTTCATTTTACCTCATTTCCATCTATTTTTCCTTCCTTATTTTATTTCCTGATTTCTTTTCCTTTTACCTCAATTCCAGCTTCTGTTCCTTCTTCTTCTTTTTTTATTTTTCTGTCCCCTCCATTTTGTTTTTATATTTTATTCTTTCCCGTATTTTTTCTTTCTGCCATATTTAATTTCTTCCCCGCTTTGTCCTCCTCTCTGTCTTTTTTTTATACTTTCTATTTTCCTTCATTCTTTCAACTTCATTCTTTTTCTTCTTTTCCTTACTATTATTTTTCTTTTCTACTTTCTTAGTTTTTTTCTTTCTTTCATTTTTCCCGTTTTATTTCATTTACGGTTCATTTTTTACTTTTTTTCTTTTCTTTTCTTTTCCCTTTCCCTTTATTTCTCCTTTTTTTTTGTTTTCTCTTTATCCTTTTCTTCTTACGTTAACTTTGCCTTCTTTTTTTGTTTCTTTGTTTATTTCTCTTCACTTACATTTCCACACTTTTTCTTTTCCTTCTCTCTTTTTTCTTCTTCCTCTCATTGCATTTCTTTTTTTTTCTTCTTATTCGTTCGCTTTTTCTAGCTTTCCCTTTTTATTTGTTTTTGTTTTTAATTTTCATAATATACTCCCCATTTTCATGACTTTATTATTTTTTCATTCTTAACCTAAAAATCTTTCTTTATTTCATGCTCATCCATTTACTCCAGCTTGTTGCCACATTGTACAAACTCTAGCAATTTCAAGTAACAGACGAATTCAGGAACATGTCCGACATTCAGTAATTTCCCTAATTATGTGTGCTTATATCAATTTAGCAGCGGATATAATATCTACGATAGCGTTCTCTTAAACGATTATTCAGGATCTTGTTTCAGAGACCATTCTCTTGGATATTAACTTCTATGCTCAATGATTGGCTACATATTCTGCCTTTCTTTTATTTAAGACTAAACTAAAAGGATTCATATTTGGAAGTCTGTTGAAGGACAACAGAAAGTATGATATTATTCTCTTTAAAGATTTTCGTATGTACCACAGAAATGATATGGAACAAATACGTTGAGTGAATAGCTTAGTGCACCGCAAGGAAAGTTGGCTCCCTGTGCCTCGCCACGAAATCTTTCTCGCCGGACTCGAATCTTCAAATCTACAAATCAACCATTCGCCCTTGCATGGAGTATTGCTGCTATACATGGTCTAGAGCCCCTTCTAATTGTCTCAAGGTCCTTGATAAAATCCAAAGATGGATATGCAATGTAATTGGCCCTGATCTGGCATCTCGTCTGCAGCCGCTCTCTCACAGACGTGCCGTTGCCTGTCTATTTTACAAATACTTTCACGATAACTGCTCCGATGAGCTGCTTTCGCTGGTTCCCAGACCTCATGAATTTAAGCGTTCAACTAGGCTGGCATCTCGCTCTCACCCTTTCGCTGTCGAAACTATTAAATGTAGCCGTCTCTTCTACTCCAATACCTTCATGTCTCGCACTTCTCGTCTGTGGAACTCCCTCCCCTTTTCCTGTTTCCCTGATAGCTATAATCGTCAACTGTTCAAATGTAATGTCAATCGACGTCTCCAGATGCCCTAATCTATCCCCTATCCTTCTCTTCATCCTTTCCTCTATCACTCCTATTTTCTCTCGCTTCAACTCTCTGTAACCCATCGCGTGCCAGTGGCTTCCTGTCTTGCTTGGGGTGAAACGCTTAAAAAATATCCTTCTTGCCTCGGGATATAACTGGAAATTTCAACTTGGAAACATGATTTGGTATTCGTTCAAAATGAACAATCAGAAATTTTAAAGATTACTTTCCAGAAATAAATTGATTAATATGCAGGTGTGCGTAGCGTAATGTTTACCGACAGGGGAAAATTGAATTGAGGTTTCGATTTCCAGCATTTTTTTTACTTTCTGTCATAATTGTTTTTTCCTTCGTAAAGGAAAGAAATTTGGGTCAAGGATAGAAACTGCTACAATGGAATCTGAAAGCGCATTGATACAAGGAAAGTTACATTCAAAACTCTAAACTAAGTATTAAGAAACTGGATCATTTCGAACGAAACAAACAAAAGACAACTGAAATGTGATATAATATCAATCTTCCTATAGGACAGTGAATGCTAGACAAAATCCTCGCAGATTTACAAGAGACTTGAAACAACAGAAAAGTGTTTCTACAAATGGGAACAAAAGAACAATTATAGGTAACATCAAGAAAAGGCGTTTGAAATTTCTAGGGCACATAATGAGGAAAGAGGGCTTGGAAAATTTGATGTTCATAGGGCAGATTGGTGGCAAGATGGACTGAGGATACTAATGAGATAGACTTCCTTCTATCTCCCCTTGTTGGAGTTAATTTTAGGACAAGGCGCGCTCTCTCTCTCTCTCTCTTTGGTTGCCCACTGGTCAAGGAGAAGGAATGTTTTAAATGCAAAACTAGCTAAGGCGTGATACTAGCAAATCTAACCTGTGAATAACTACCATTGGCAACAACCACAAAAGGAACATCTAATGTAAAGAAACAAGCGACACGATACCGAAAAAACGATCTGATAAGGAAAAATCATTTTTAAGAGTACGATGTGATATGGAAGATCTGAAGAAATTTGGAATATTCGGCGTAGATAATTTCAGTTCGCCAAGTTCACAGACAACACAAAAACATGGCAACCAACGGTCCCAAATTCAAATCACTAAATACGGCCTCACAGGAGTAAAATTTCGGCCTCAAAAACGTGACAAAAACTTAAATTTTAAACATATATATATATATTTCTATATTTCTGAGATGACGTATTATGTACACTATTTACATTATTCGGACTATTGTCCTCCTCTTTCTCGCCATATTTATTACAACGTTTCCTCAAGGACACATGGCACAGTGGATAAAGGCGTTAGTTCGACTCAGTGATAGGATCCAAAGAGTGTAAGTTCAATACCCGGTTAAGGCAATGGAGAACTTGGAGAGGGGAATTAACAGGAGATAACTGACAACTGACATCCATTAGACATGGCACTTGGAACTAGAACAGTCTACCCCAGTGAGCGAAATAAAGGGTTCAGTTCGACATACCAACCACCTGAAGAAGGCTGGAGTGTACAACAGCCGAAACGTTGTAATAAATATGGCGACAAAGATGAGGACAATAGTCCGAATAATGTAAATAATATATATATATATATATATATATATATATATGAAAATTTCTCCGATTTAATCGGTAGAGAAGACAATATTTATGAATAAAAATGACAATAGGAAAACTGGTAATTGCTGATGCGTTTCGTCCAATGTGGACTTTATCAAAGCAAAATACGAAAATGAAATTAAATGAACAAAGTAACTAATAAAAACAAAAACAAAATGTACCTAGCAACTGGAATGTAGAGAAACGCTATTTTCATATTTTTTAACTGAAAAATAACGTCAGAGATTGTCACGTATGGAGAATATTGTCATTATATCTGTGTTGATGAATTCAGCCATTTTCTTTCGATTTTATGAATCTGTTGTGTATATTTGTTTGTAAGAGCATTAATTTTGTTAAGAAAGGTGAAATAGGGAAAAAGCCTGGGCGTAAATTAATATTTGGATAATTTTCTATGGCGGCACTCTCCAGAATTTTCCTTCTGAGTGAGTTATTTTCTTTTTTTATGAGTGTAGCATTTTTAAAATCAAAATTATGGTTGTATTTATTTCTATGTATGACTATTGCATTAGCTAAGAAAATGGCTGAATACATCAACACAGATATAATAACAATATTCTCCACACGTGACAATCTCTGACGTTATTTTTCAGTTAAAAAATATGAAAATAGCGTTTCTCTACATTCCAGTTGCTAGGTACATTCTGTTTTTTTTTTATTAGTTACTTTGTTCATTTAATTTCATTTTCGTATTTTGCTTTGATAAAGTCCACATTGGACGAAACGCGTCAGCAATTACCAGTTTTCCTATTTTCATTTTTATTCATATATATATATATATATATATATATAATAAACCCTCTGCAAATAAAAAAGAAATCCTATTCATAGTAAGATTAACAACAATCGGTCTGGATCGCGGGGGGTAGATATGGTGTTATTTTGGGCAAGATAGCCTGACGGAGCCCACCCCTTCGGTTCTTGAAGTCAGAGTTACCGTCTCCTAGAACGGTTGCCACCTAAACCAACCGGTCTAAGAGTCTGTCTTTGTCCTGCTATTTACCCAAAGCTGGTGGGAGAAGAAGAAGAGGATTCATCGATTTCAAAAGGGTATTAGCACCTAAATGAATATAATGGATCCGACTAGAGTTTGAACTCGGTTCTCCAAGCCTCTATCAAAAATAACAGCATACTAATTGTAGCGACTTCATTCAAATCCGTTTAATATACTGCAAAACAATCCAGACACCGTTATTATTCATGTATAATACGCCTTCATCCATAATATATACTTCTAAAATTGCCCTGAAAGTGTATGAAAATGCTTCTACTCACGCATAATACGCACCCCTTTTTTGTAATCAAACCCTATAAATTATACGTCCCCAGTTTCATTACGGCCAGCGTTTTCTATTAGTAAAAATGGTTTTAAACATAGAATAATATTATTCTAATTTAGTTTTATGATAATTCTTATTTTATTTACATTTGTAAGTATTTTTAGGTACATATGATTCTATTTGACATCCTTATGGGGTCGCAATGTTAATGTCAAATTGTTGTGAATTTGTGGGGAGTCGTTATTTCGTAACTGAAATCGACTAATAAGACGGGAATTTTTTAATGTTTTTTTTGTAGCTGTGTATAATACGCAGTCCTAATTTTGATTATTAATTTTTAAGAAAAAAATGCGAATCATACATGGGGAATTACTATAAAAGAAAGTTCATGATATTAAGCCATATAATATCCTATTATTTCTTAAATCAAACTGTATTCGAATATATAACTTCGACGTAACACACGCATATATTAATTAAGTCCACACAAACATATATATGTACAAAAGCTGAGTAACATCTGTCATGCATTCCATTGTGAAAGCAGAATCTTTTTATTACTTTACAAATCACAGAGACAACTCAAAATCAACATTTCCTTCGGGTACAGCTTTATCCTCAAACGTATAACAATGTGTCGAAATTTTAAAATAAAACAAATTTCGCCAAGGAATATAAAACATGAACAAGTTATCAGTCATTAAATTTTGAGATTTTGCATCTCGAGAGAGCAATTCAAATGCTGATCGTTTTAAACATATGTTTTATAGATTGCGTGAGCATTTGACAATGTTTGGGGCAGGGATTTATTTGAACTGCTAAGAATACGTGATTTTACTCGGAGAAAGATGTTAGAATAACCCAGAACTTTTATAATTATACTAATAAAAAATGTACTGAATAGCTACACAAAGATAAAAAAGGACAATAAAACAAGGATGAATATTCTCGCTAGATATATTCAACCTCTAGAGCGATGATATTCTATGAGCACTGGGGACTCTTCCAGGATTTCTTATTTAGGTGTAATATAAAGCAGACGCGGGAGTTTACATATATGGGAAGCGTCTTGCCAGAGGACGGTAAGAGCGACACTGAGATCAGTAGACGTATTGGGATGGCCAAGGGCATATTCCAAAAGTTGGGCAGAGTATTGCGAGATAAGAGGCTTTCTTCCTTGTCTGTTACGTGACATCTGTCCTTCTTCTAGGCGACAGAGATGTGGTTCTACAGAAGGATGCTAAGGATATCATGGATCGAGCGTGTGAGCAACGATAAAGTCTTAGAGAGGTTGCAAACGAAGATGAGACATTATACTTAATATCAAGAAAAGGCTGATGATGTTTCTGGAACAAATAATGAGGAAAGATGACCTGGAGAATCTGATATTCACGGGTCGAATAGATTGAAAGAGACACAAGGGAAAACAACGCATGGCATACATAGCGGCCTTAAAGCAAGTTGATGCCAGAACATGGTATGGGGGAGGTGGCAGAGAGAAAGAACTTGTTGAGAGTTGCAAGAGATAGAGGGAGGTAGAGAGCCATGATCGCCTACATCTTGAACGGAAACGGCACATCAAAAGAAAGAATTAAAGCAATTTTTTTTCAGGAAGGTAGTTTTCTCAAGCTAAGTAACTCCTACTTCTCACGACCAATAACATTGCATATTCTTCTTTGGATTTCATCAGGAATCTCTAAATATACAGCAGGAGCAGCAGACAAGATGTGACAGCAATATTCAAAGCAAGATCGAATCGTAGACTTATTAATATGTAAAATAGATTCTGACGAGAAAATTGTTTAGCTCGACAGTGTAAACTAACTTTCTTAGCTGTAGACTTAGCAATTAATTCAATAAAATCTATACATTATGATATGGACAAAGTTCGACAATTATTTAAGACATTTTCTATGTTCATACGTTCTTTTTATACATGAAATATTTAAGTAAATGCTCAGTTTTTATAATAAACAGTATTAACAACATTTACCGGCCTGAATGTCCGAGAAACTTTCATAGAAAATCCTATACGGAACCGTCATTTAGCCTGACGTGACTTTACTGATTGGACCACAGAGGAACGTTCCGTTAGCAAAGTCGACTTTATATTTTTTTATGCTTACAAGTTCTTTTTATAGATACAAATATTTAAGTAAATGCTCTGTTTTTATAATAAACAGTATTAACAATATTTACCGGACTGAATAAGATACAGGTTCGATTCCTGTCGGAGGACACATATATTTTTATGAAAATTTCTCGCAAATTCAGGCCGGTAAATGTTGTTAATACTGTTTATTTGCTTAAATATTTGTATCTATAAAAGGAACGTATAAACAAAAAAATATCTTAAATAAAATATATCCAATTCATATCAGCTGAAAATATTAGTCCGAAAAGGCGACATATGAAAGGTCATGGAACATAAACAGAAAGGAAGAATCTTAATATACGATATGCATATGTTAGTGTGTTGATGGCTGGCTCGGAAAGCAAAGTACAGGACCTCCTAAACAAAGTAATAGAAATCAGCAAGATAATAAGTAAACATGAACTGAAAGAATATAGAACGTTTGGTCATCAGTAAGAGAAAAATCCCAAGATACGAGTTACAGATTGGAAACATAAACATGAAGCAGTTGAAGGTGTTCGGATATCTTGGAAGTGTTTTAACAGAGAATGGAAAATATGACACGGAAATCCGAACAAGCATTGAGCAATCGGAAAGAAAGGTTTCAATAGCTAAGCAATGTGCTGAGAAACAGAAAAAAATTGTTAGAAGCAAATAAATGATTGCGAGATTGCTATGTTTCGGCCATTCTCTTATATGGCAGTAAACTAGAGGCGACAGAAATATACACTGAGAATTCCATGGACGGGACGGGTAAGCAATTAGAAATTCTTAAAGAAAATGGCAAACGAACTTTTACTTTGAAACAGGGAAAGGCAGCTGCCATCTCTGGTAAAGATTGGGAAGAGGGATTGGAAAACTTGAACCCCACGGATCATATTGAGGATAAGAGAAATAGGGGGCGGCATCGATCCACTTACCTGACGGGCTTGTGGGAATGGAAGGCGGAATGAGGGTCAGGAGCCTTATGAGGGGGACACATTTAAATGGCACACAGGATAGAATGTTATCTTTGTTTGAAGGCATAGCAACACATGGGTCATTTAATGACGAAATTTAATTTTTTTTTTCTAAATAAAGCCTTGAATTTAAATAGTCAAATTTGTCCTATTTTAAATAAAAAGTCAGTTGTTAGTTATAGTCATATATCTTTGAAATTATATTTTTTAAATTAGTTTGTTTTGTTTTGGCTTACGGCATGTTAACCTCAGTGGGTTCATTAATGTCGACATGATTTTTATTGCTGGTAACATATTGTAGGTAATAATCTTTTTTATACAAAATTGTATCGGTCGTATTAAAACCTATTTTTACATTTTCATATTATTTTGATCCCAGTTTGGAGTTTAACTATTTGCCGATAGCTGGGACCCTAACTGGAGCTACTACACATTGTCAGGGTGAAACTGGGAACACCAGCAATTAAGAGGTGGTTCCATGCTACTCAAAACCTTGACACCTTGCTTCCGGGTGTAGTTTATCGTTATACTAAGGACGTTTCGGTGGGGGAGGACTTACCTTCAGGACGTCAGTGATCATGGCTTTCCACAATTGTCGGTTCTTTGTATCTCTTAGTATTGCTTGTTTGTATTTTTGATATCTCTTCTAATGTCTGTTCTGCCATCCAGTTACAAAATCATGTCAGGCAGAAGTTATTCGCTGCTTTCCTTTGTTCCTCTTGGTTTCAATATGTCCTGTGTGTGTCACATTCTCCAACCTCTCTCCTTTCGTTATATGCTGTAGGAATTTCAATTGTCTCTTTCTGATTCTATGTTTTAGTTTCCTTTTTCTTCCCACTTTTAGCAGAACCTCCTCTTTACATACATGATCTGTCTCCTTCTATAGAACTACATATCTGTTGCCTCAAGTGTACATCTTCATCTGTGCTTAGGTTATCCAGCATTCTCTTCTCTATAGGAGAACCCATATTACATAACGGTCCAGTACTCTCTTCTTTGCTTCTAACGAATTTTTAAGTTTCTTATGTTGCTTAGCTTTTAGCTTTTCGGAATGCACACTTCCATCCAATGTTAAGAAAGTTCTTCTATATTTAAATCTTTGGAAGTAGGCAAAAAATTTGAAGGTTTTCTTTTTTTTATGAGAGCAACTATATCTAAAGACGTACGTTTTCTTGCTGAGCTCAATTCTACTTAAAGAGAGAAAAAAAATCCTCAGCTAAAACGAGCTTCTCCGAAGAGAAAATAGCAAAGGAAAAATGAAATACATTGAAACGAACTCTCGAATCAGGCGAGAACTCAATAGTCGTTAAGTGGAATGTGGCACTTTCCGGAAGAACAGGGAAAGCAGACGACAATTTTTGGATGGATTAGAAATTAGTAAGAATGACGAAGAAAAAGGGAAATAGGTGGGAAAGAATGAATAAAGAACTGGAACCTGATTCCAGATACAGTGTTGATAATTGCAGAATAACGAAAAGGGAAAGAATAAAACAAAAATTCAAATTTATTATAGAGGCAGGTTCTATGGATGAATGGCTGGCCGTCAGTACTACTTTTAATCTGTCTAATATACCTTCAAATATCTTTTGACCACATTTACTTTTTCCTGTTCCACTCAGGTCATACTACACATGCAACTCCTAACACTCGGAAAATTCACAAACATTTGAATAAAATCTTTCATCATAATCTTCGCTTTTATATCAATTCTTTACAGGATTGGATGAGAACCGATAGATTTAACGCCATACTAACCTTTGCTGACTTAATCAAAGTAGAAATCTGCTTTTCATTATACTTGATCCCAAAGTATTACAACTTGTAATTTTTCCACTCCAAAAATCAAATCCACTTCAAAAAAAAAAAAAATGAAATAAAGACAAAAATTTGACAACATTTGGATATTTTTTTTTATTATGCTTTTCTTTGATCTAAGTTTTCGGCTCACATCTTCAGAGTGGTTATATGGACATTTAAACAAAGATATTCACCATCAAAGATATTCTGTTATTATTACACTCAACAGAATTACATTTCAAAAGGTCAGAACATCTAGACATATGGTTCCACGACCGTTATTGTCGCATAGCAAGCTTATATGTCAACATAACAGAATATCATATTTGTTGGTAAATATATTTGCTTAAATGTCCGTATAAAATCTCTGAAGATGGCTTATGTGAAACGAAAGTTTAGATCAAGTAAAAGCATAATAAAAGCATATACAGATGTTAAACAATTTTTGTCTTTATTTTCTCTCGAAATTAAGGAACTATACGAAGCTTAGAAAACATCATAGACATTCGTTAGAAACATAATAGACATTCGTTTTTTTCCCTTTTTGTGTGTGTGTGTGTGTGTGTGTGTAGTAATGGAAAGCGGCTTGGATTGTGGATTCGGAGAGCCGAGTTCGAATTACAGTCGAATCCATTACATTCATTTACGTGCTAATACCCTTGAGAAAGGTGTGAATCCTCTTCTTCTCCCTCCAGCTATGGGTAAATAGCAGGACAGACTCAGTTCTATAGCCTTGAAGAACGACGACTCTGAATTCAAACCCGGAGTGGAGCCCCTAAGGCGGATGGACGGCACTTTGTGCTACCTTCCGGCAACTCCTGCAGCCGCGCTGGTACCAAACTGTATTGGTTTATCCTCTCATTTAGACTCTGTTAGCAAGGCCGAGATGGGGGAACTAGACCTCTGGGCAGCCCTAGTTCTCCATATATCCCGCCCAGGCTCGTAGCGCACCGCGCCACTCCATCGTCTCTCGAGATGGACGGATGTCGATCACGATATATATATATATATATATATATATATATATATATATATATATATATATATATATATATATATATATAGTAGAATCCATAACAACCGGACTAAAAAGACCTTCCGGATATGAGAAATTGGTTACAAAGTCCAGATATATGGGGTTATATTTAGGTTAAAATAAAAGAACTGAAATAAGTTTTAACATTTATTTTCATTTTTTATATTAAAGCTAATAGTGAGTGAAATATAACGGAATTTATTTTAGGATAAATAAATAAATTATGTAATGTTAATGAAAATTCATTAAATTAAGTCTGCCACGTATGCAAAACAAATAATGTAACGAGAATTTGTTAAACGCTGTTGCATGATGATTCTTTCTCTTTTAATGTCATTCTCAACTTTTTCCGCATTTCGTTTTGCTTTTATTCTTGAAATTTTATAAAAACGAAAGACATTTTTAAACTCTGCGTGCGTTATTGCAATCATCGTTGCTGAATGCAGTGAATGCTGGCTTTCTTTCTATAAAACTGACAGCCTTTTCAATAGCTTTTTCAATTTCAGTCTAGGTTTCATCACAATCATGTTTTCTTTATTTCCTTGTTCGTTGTGACAGTGTGGACGCTGGAGAATAGTTTCTTTGAAAGGTTTTATATCATACAATGTTGATTTTCCTTTGTTGATCTTAAACATTAGTTACAATGAACTTTCACCAGCGTCTAGTCTGTTTAAAATTTCCACGTTTTACGATAATTCCAAAGTTGTTATTTTCCTCTTATTCCCATCATCTTTTGCACCAACACGAGCAATTGGGGTGAAATAAGCATAAGCAATTATCCAAATTAATTTCCTAAAAAACAGAAATTTCAAATCAGTTACATATCACCCAAAGAGTTCAAATGTATACACCAAAATCGTGTCCAGATATGCGGGCAGCCGAATATGAGGCATCCCGGAAATGAGGGATCCCGGAAATGAGGCATCCCGGAAATGAGGCATCCCGGAAATGAGGGATCCCGGATATGAGGAATTTTATTCTATATATTATTTTATTTTTTTAACGTTAATTGTAATTGTTGCAACCGAGAAAAGGTTACTGAATGAGGAATAGCAAAAACGGGGTTTGGAAATGAAATGGTAATCTTTATAACATCAAGAAATTAAAATACTCGCCAGCGGCGTGAATTAGGTAAACCACTGCTAGTGTGGACTACTTAGACAACATCTTGCCCTAACTTACAATAGTGTCCAACGTATTAATAAGGACTGGTATATACCCACTAGTGTTCATATTTACGGTATATGACAGTAATGCACATCGATATTTCAGTAGGTACCCTGTTTATTTATAAACTTTGAATCTACTGAAATCTGTGTATCCATTAAAGATGAAAGATTTAGCAATAAATTCATATATGTCGAATTAATAAATTCTTAAAAATGTTCTCTGTTTACGTTAGGATACGAAACTGGGAAGAGATCAATATTTTGAGAATTGGAAAAAGTCTGTTTTTAAATGCACTATTCGGGTTTTGTTCGATCTGGACGTTCTTCGTGGCTGTTAAATCAACAGCACGCCAGATCTAAAGACGGTTTCACCCTGGGGAACGCAGGTTCGAATCCTGCCAGAGAACACCTATTTTTCTAATTAGATTTCTCGAATATTCAGATCAGTAGACGGAAAGAATTATACTGTTTAATAAATAAACCAGACCATCTACTTAAATATTGGTATAAATTTAAGAAAAAAAAAAACGTTTAATCAATAAATTAAAACATATCAGATCAATAAATGAAAAATCTATTCCTATATTGCATATTTTCTACAGAGTATTGTTTGGTCGGCTAGTATTTTTTTTTATTCTCTAGTAATTTTACTCACTTTCTCTAGTAAGACTTTATAAATTGATCGAGGATTAAATTTATTATTAGACTTGTAATAGCCGTTTCATATTCGCTGTATTTTAAGCAAGTGATGGATCCTGTTTCTCTCTGAAGACTATCTTTTCGATAATGCTGAATACTTCAGTATTCTTAGTGAATCTCTACTTTTATGTGCCCTATCGTTTAATGAAGTGGAAGATGTCTTTCCCACCTCTAAGCAGTGTTTATCCTCTTTATATCACTCCAAGTCCCTGTTCTGCCATACATCTACAAAATGGCCTTTTGTTGCTTCCCCCCCATTCTCTCTCACGTAAGGGTCAAATTCATAAGAATCTTCGCATTGTTTTCCTGAAAAGTCCGTTTTGTCTTCTTTTTTTTTTTTCAAAGGCTAAAGTTTCCTCGTTACCATTTGCTTCAAAACGTCTTCTGTTCTCACCTGTTCTGTTGATGAAAATCTCAGAACCTTTCTAGCGAAACACATCTCTGTTCTCTCAAGTGTGTAGTGGGTGCAAAGAAGTCCCTCAAACAAATAATAAAAAGAAAATACACTACAAATAAAGTAAAAAAAAAACTTTTGTTTATTTTTGTAAAGAATTATTTTTTTTCCTTGTACAAAAATGAAATTGTCCGTAAAGCTGCGGAAGAAAAAGAGAAAGAAAGGAACTGGGAATGTGAGAGGGAAAGGTAGGACTATGTGTAGCGAGCGAGATGAGAGAAAGAGAGGGTGAAAGAATGTTCACTGATACGTGATACTGCCTGTTGTGTGAACCGCTGAATCCTCTCGGTGTGTGTGTGCTCGAAACTGTCCGTGTCGCTTTGATGTCAGCTTGTCGCTGTTCTCTCTCCCTTCTGATGAGAGTTTCTACCTTCCTTATATAAGAATGATGAGGTCCGGGGAGATTAAGAAACGGGTTTCTTATGTCGAGTCCTGATTGGTCAATAAATCCTATTTTTGACCACGTGGTGTGCTTTTCACTACGTCCGAACTTTTGGGTGCGCCGTCCTTGTTTTTGACCCCACAGGGCATAGTAAGGAATGAATTCCCGCGCAATTGTATTTTTTGATACACGTGGTGTGAATTAATTTTTATTGTGTATGTGTGTGTGGAAAATAAAATAAGAAACAGCACAAGTGATAGCTTTATCATTGAGGAAACTGTCTATTATTTAGTTCCATAGAGGAGGATTGATAATGGATCTTTTCTTTGTTTCTAACATTTTTTTTCTGATTCTTTATGATTTCTTTAGAATTTGCAAGGTATCTTAAACGATGTCACTGCCCATCCGGAATTCATAATCATTTATTCTATCATTTTTTATAAAACTACCATTTTTTTGTCTTTGTTTTGTAGGATTATTCAAAACGCAGACAATGAATAGTTGAAATCAATTATTTTTTTTCCAAGATTTTCTTTTATACTTTACAACTTACACATTCTTCAGTATATGTCTATATTCCTGAAATGAGGCATTATGTGCACTCTTTACATTATCGGACTATTGTCCTCATCTTTGTCGCCATATTTATTACAACGTTTTGGCCTTTCAGTATCTGTATATATTTCTGAGGTGAGATATTATGTACACTATTTACATTATTCGGACTATTGTCCTCATCTTTGTTGCCGTATTTATTACAACGTTTCGGCCTTTCAGTATCTGTCTATATTTCTGAGATGGGGTATTATGTACACTATTTATATTATTCTGAACCATAGCACAATGGATAAATGTGTTAGTTAGATCCAGTGACAGGACCCAAAGAGTTGTGAGTTCAATAACCGGTTAAGGCAGTAGAGAACTTAGAGTGGTTACTTAACAGGAGATAACTGATAACTGACATCCATTAGATATGGCACGTGGAACTAGAACAGTCTAACCCTGTGAGCGAAATAAAGGGTTCAGTTCGACATTCCAACCAACTGATGGTCGGAGCTTGCAACGACCGAAACGTTTCGATAAATACGGCGACAAAGATGAGGAAGATTGTCCGAATAATGTAAATAGTCTACACATTCTTCTTCTTCTATTGTCGGACGTAGTTGATCATGACTCTCCTCAATTTCCTGTCCTTTATAGCTTTTAATAAATTTTATCTCTTTTTAAATTCTACTAAAACCTGTTCCGCCATCAATTTAATGCACACTAAGCAGGTTATGCATTGTCTTCCTCTGTCTCTGTCATGTGAGTATCAGAATTTCCAAGCCTTCTATCCTCATTATGGTCCCTAATACTGTCAACTGTCTCATCCTGGTGTTAAAACGATTTTCTAAGCGTAGCTTTGATGTAACACATGGCTGAAAGTATGGGTAACCCAGTGAGGAGCATACTCATTATTCAGTTGTAATTGTTCTAGAGAGGCAAGCTTGTTAACCATTACACCAGTTCGAGGCACCTCATCCTCGTGTTAAATATGTCTGCCTTTTAATTCCATTTTCTCTAAAATATAGTTGTTTCGTTCAGTCTACGGATTGAAATTTGATGTGGCTTTTTCGCAAATTTGCGTAAACGGACAGGTGACAGTCCCAAAGCGTTCATCCAGAATACGTTAGTCTCGTTTGTAAATGTTGTGGTAGGATCCACCTAATTTTCATAGTGGAGTACCGACCATATAAATATCGTTGGTACCGGGAAGACGAGGGAAGGAATCAAGAGATTCAACCAGAGACTCTGCCCAACAGCGACTAAGTCAACACATTCTCCAGGAACGGTCTTCCCAGGAATATACAAAAGACTATATGTAAATATTGTGTACACTTTCTTCTTTCAATACATTTTGTTCTAAGTACATTTTGTGTTGCATTATTATTCCATGCATTAGTCAAGATTCAACAGTAAATTAGCATGACGAATTTAAAAATGACACTTTTTGTACTTGAAAAACATTTTCTGTGAGTCCTTAAAGATGAAGTCTGCAAATTGAATCTTTAGCAGTCCTTCATGCTAACGGTCTTATATTTCTCTGTCTTACAACTGATTGTTGGTCTTTTCTTTCCTCTACCATTTACTAACTTGTCTAGTGTTCCCTATTAGATGTAAACTCTATGTTCGTTATTTTATAGATAATAATCTTTAATTTTATTCAGTACTTCTGAACAATTCTTTCGTTGATCCTATTCATTCATAAATATATCGATGGATTCGTTTATATCCGATTACTATACGTTATGTCTGAAACCTCACAGTTTATATTTGATGGTCGTCTCATTGTCGGCTTTGTTTCATCGGGCAGGACATATTTCTTCAACGTTCATATTACTGGCTATGATCAGATATTGTAATATTTATTTCCATTTGCCGAGATTTGCGAACTTCATCTCCCTTCTGATTTCTTGCTTCCCGGTTAACTTCTTTTCTTTTTATATGCCATGTCCTTTCAGGACGTAGGCGATCATGGCTCTCCACCTCCCTCTATCCCTTTCAGCTCTCAACAAGTTCCTTCCCTCTTCTTCCTCCCATAGACCACGTTCTGTCATCCACTTGCTTAAGTCCGCCAGATATGTCACTCGTTGTTTCCCTTGTCTCGCTTTTTCTCTATTTGACCCGTGAGTATCAGATTCTCCAGGCCCTCCTTCCTCAATTATGTGTCCCAGAAACTTCAGCTGCCTCTTCCTGATATTAAGTATAAGCCTCTTCCCTGTTTGCAACCTCTTCAAGATCTCATCATTGCTCAGACGCTCGGTCCATGATATCCTTAGCATCCTTGTGTAGATCTACATCTCTGCCGCCTTCTCTTCTTCATCTTTGAGGAAATTGTTCAACATTTGCTGTCGTAAAGAAGGACAGATGTCACGTAACAGCTCAGTATTCTTTTCTTTGTTACCAAAGAAATCTCCCTGTCTTGCAATACTCTGCCCAGTTTTTGGAATGTGTCTTTGGCTATCCTAATACATCTACGGGTCTCAGTGTCGCACTTACTGTCCTCTGAAATTGTCAACATTTTAACTGCAACATCAATTTGAGTCTTTTTGTGATCCTGTTCATTTTTTTATCAGTTCCTCAATCACCTCCATTTTGAATCTATTCATTCTCTTTCGTGTTCAATGCAGCTCCCTGCGTTGTTGCGACATTGCCGCCTTGGTTAGACTGAAAACATTAAAACAAAAAAATTCTCACAGCTTTTTTGCGTAAAGTCTTTTTTTTAATTTAGAATTCGCCCTGACTACTTATACACTATAGATGTCTTCAGTAGTGAGTGTGTGAATGTGGATATCATTTATTTGCGTGAAGCAGCTGGCTAAGTTCGAATCAAATTGTTTTGAAAAATCGAAGAAATGAAATTGAGAAACATTGCACAGAAGCAACCAATTCCAAATAAACCCAACAAAAATATCAAATAAAAGGAAACGAATGTCAAAACATATAAACCGAGATTTTTTATTTATCGAACAACCAAACGTAATATTGCTCAATCCATCTGCTTAGTGATATAAACATACTAATTAAAAAACTATGAATGTAACACATAGATATTTTAATATTACTTAGTCTGACACAAGGACATTGCAAAGAAGAGGTTAATAACGTAACGATTTCTTATTGGCGTGAGAAATAATACGGGGCGGCACTCAAAGACTGAGTGATATAAAACAAAAATACCTTTACAGATACATTAGTATCTTGGGGTACTAAAGTTTGGATCCTATAAATCTTGTATAGAAACATTTTTAAATCCTGTTTTAAAATCTTCTGAAGCGAGGTTCCGGCGATGCCTATTTCTGCAGAGCGACGGCGGCTAGAAGCTGCTGGATCCTCAAGGACATTCTGCCGGACAGCTTAGGATCTCTTCCCAGAAGATCGCCGACTGATCCAGTTCTTTCGGACATGGAGATTAGGTTCGAGAATGCTCTGACATTAAAATGTTGCTGCTATTTTCTCTGAGTTTGGAATAATTTACCCCAAACGTTTTACTCATTGCTGGTCGTCATACGTAGGCATTTAAATTTCCTGGTGATGCTGTCTTACCTTCAAAAAAGAAAGTAAAAAGACTGAAAACGAACAAGTTATGACTTTTTTCAGTGACCCTATCTTTTACGCGATTTCGCATGAGAAACTCATACCAACAAGTGTAATTGTAGAAATTCTAATGAGTGTCCATTACAAAATTAATATCAAACAGGCTCCCTTGATTACCTAAGCAGTATTTCTTCTATAGAAAATCTAACAGTTGATTTTTTTTTTTATCGGGATTACCAAGAATTCCTGATATACACATATCTTTCACCAACAACACGTACAGAAATAGGACGTCCCTTTTTAAAATATTTTCGTAACTTAAAAAAAGTTAATAAAATCCTTACGGTAAAATGGTCAATATTAAAAAAAACCCAAAAAACGAGAACTTGTAAATCTTTAAATGAACCGTGTTTCTTATGTTTACAAGAAAAATTAAAAATAATAAAATTTGCTAAAAAAAAAAAGTTCTTTTGATCCAGTTTATCTTTTACATCGAAATACATTTAAATTTTGAAAATTACCTATTACCATTTCTTGTTGCTATAATTTATGAACAGACAATGTTCCGCTCTCTACGCCTAAGTACCTTATTTTGTTTATTCAGCCTTAATTTTGCTACGTACTTCGGTCCAGTTAGTATTACACATATCTTATACAGATGTTCCCCATTTTTAATTTTATCTACAGACCTCTTTAAGCAACCTAAAAAAAAAAATTTAAAACTGTTTATTTTACGTCACATTCAACACACTTTCAAAAAACATATATCATATTTGTGTACAATCACGATACAATTGTCGCTGACATATTTTCCGCAATCGCCAACGATGTTCCAATTTATCATAACATGAAAAATTAACTCACCCATCACCACTGAGTAGATATAGTATTTATTTAATGTAGATCTGACATATAATTGCTTAACCAAGACATTCCACAAGTCTATTTTTAATTCTGATCATATTTTCTCCCCTTTAACTAACGGAAAAGAGGTAACAAATCGTTTTTAAATTTCCTTAAAAATCATTTAATCACCAGTTATTTACAATCGCATGAAGAAGTATAATAAATTTATTTTGTGTAGAGATTTAAAAAAGTTTTTATTATAATCTCTTATAATAAAAATATAATAATAAGATGTTGCTCTACTCTGTATTGAGCACTTTTTAAAAAAAATAAATGCCAAGAACTATGGATTTTTACTCCATTTGTTCTTTCTCTTATATATATATATATATATATATATATATATATATATATATATATATATATTGATAGCTAGATGGATAGATATACACATATATAGATACATTTTTGCATAATCAAATAGATAGAAGTTTCCGAAGTAGGTAGACAGATGTAACATAACAAATTAGATATTTAGATACATGGAAGCTGAAGTAAATAGCTAGATAGATAGGTAGATAGATATGTTCAAACAGAGACAGATATGCGCACTCTGAGATAGATAGATAGATAGATAGATAGATAGATAGATAGATAGATAGATAGATAGATAGGGGATGGAAGCAGCAAGAAGATTTCAACGACTTCGAGATAAGCCTTTTCCCTAATCTTGAATCGTCCTGGGTATGACGATAAACTACATCCACGTCGTGGGTAAGATGATAAACTACGTCCAGCAGCAAGGCCACTGATTAGGAGGTTTTGAGGAGCGTGGAACCACCTCTTAATTGCTGGTGTTCCCAGGTCCACCCTGACCCGGTGTGGTAGCACCTGTTAGGATCCCAGCTATGGGAAAATAGTTAACCCCTAAACTGAGGTAAAAACACTACGAAAGTGTAAAAATAGGTTTTAATACCAGAAATACTTTGTAAAAGAAAATTATTACCAGTAATATATTTTTGAAGAAAAAAAAAAACTATTACCAGCAATATATTTTTTAAAAAAAATACTACCAACAATGATTTTAAAAATAAATATTACTAACAGTACATTTTTGAAAAAAAAATATTACCAACGATACATTTTTGAAGGAAAAATATTACTAGCAATACATTTTTGACAAAACAAAATCTTACCAAAAATAAAAATGTTGCAATTTAGGTTGATATGCCATAAAACAAACCAAACCGAACCAATCTAATCTTGAAAATCTCACTCTTCTGACGGAGAAGAAAATGAAGAAGACCATCGGAGAGCCATTGATGTTATGTGCATGACACAATTGAAAAAAGTGTTGTTCTTTTTTTTCTTTCACGTCGCAGTCATCCATGATTTTGGTAATTTGAATTGTATCATCTTTGGCAATCCAAGAAGCGCAGCTGCAGCGACTGACTGCCAATAACGACAGCTTTATTAAGATGCAAACCAAAAAAAAATAAAACTAAAGCAAAACAAAAAAGAACATAAAATTGAAAAGATAAGAACAAAGCCCGAAAGTAAAGAATTCTCAAGCCAAAAAAGAAGAGAATCAAGAAGAACATGGAAAGCTTATGAAATAGAGAAAATTAAAAATAAAACCAGAAGGAAAGACAGAAAGAAACAAAAAAAAACAGGAAAAATAAAGAAAGAAAGAATATGAAAAACAAAAAAGTTCGATATAATTTGATTTAATACACGATTGTGAATGAACACCAAATTGATTAGATTTTCATTTACATACGGTAATATAATTTTATTTTTATTTCCTTTGTTCGATAATTATTATTATATACCCGTGAAAATTTCGCGGTTTTTCTTATTTTAAATGTCTGATGAGACTTAATTCTTCAGTTAATGATTAATATTAATAATGGCTAGTTTCCCGGTAATAAAATATTCTTAGAAATTCCCTTATAGATATTTGAGCTTAAAAAATTTAACAAAATATTTTATTAATAATCATAAACATGAATGCTGGCCGTTATTCTAAGAAGTAAGGGAGTTAATAGTTTAGCAGATTATTACTTTTAGATGAAGTATATCACAGCACAGACTTCCGGAGGTTGACAGCTAGGGACAGGTGTTGATCAATATAGGGAAATCGATTATGATTATCTGAACTAGCATGGGAATAAGATAAGAAACCGGCTTCAGGGTGTTGTTTCTTACACGTCAATCGATGTAGATGTGTTCTCTTACGTGTCCGAAACGGCTCCCCAGCGAGGGGCCGACTCCTACTGGATAATTAAATATGTCGACATGATTAATAAAATAGTTGTTAAAATTTTGTTTGATGTCTTTCATCTCTGGACCCCCAACATTTAACGACACCCGGCCGCATTGGTGTCGTGACCAGGATCTCCCAGCATAGGGCAGAGGCGCAGAATGGGGGTTATAACACAATGTGGAAAAGTTCGGAGATGTTCAGATGGAGAACTCAACCCAGAGATTAAAAAATAAAAGAAAAAAAATAATCAAGTTACGAAGACAGAGAAAAACATCTTTAACTTCGTTGACAGTACTATGTTCTAAACAACAAACCAAAATAAGAAGTAATGATAAAATAAAATCTGAAAACAAATAAAAAGTGTAAGCGGTCTGGTTTTGTCGCATGTGCAAGCAAACAGGTTTTGATAGACAGACAAAAAAATCACGAATAGGTAAAAAAAAGAAAGAATGGACACAGTAGGAACATTGAATACCCACACCTACGCATACACACTGATGCGACAATTTCGATTTTGGTAAAACATTTTTAGTGAGAGACTGATTATTGTTCTTTTGTTTTTTCTTTGTACAAAAGTTTAGAATTATTTTGTTAATCGTAATTAGCTGACAAAAGATTGCTTTGTTCATTTTTGTAACAGTGTATAGAATTTTTTTTTTTAAATTTAAAAGCCTCTGTTCATATACTTCTGCCATCATTGGTTGAAGAATTAAGTTGTTAATTGGTGAATTTTGTGAGTCATTTTTTGTAGGAAACATTAAGTGAATTAATTTTTTTGTGAGAATAATTAGGTTCGGATTGCCGAATATGTTTGCTTCTCTATCAAAGGGAGGAAAATTATCACACCTGCTTGTATGGATAGCAAAACCGGACAATGGGAGTTGTAAGCTGTGAAGTATTCATAGAGGATGAAGATACCCTAGGATACTCCGCAACCAAAGAATATTTCTGACGACTAAAAGGAATTCTCTAAGTAGTTTGTGAGATGCCAGGTCGCGAGAGCGACTAAGGGAAAAAAAACCCTTGCACCACGGGAAGACCAGTAATGGATTAATTAGGAGGTGCTGAGGCGGTGTGATATTTTTGCCCCTGATTGTAGCCAAGGGCAGACGGACTTGAGATAATGCGTGTTCAGTTTTGGAACACAGAGGCAGATGGTTAATAATAGTAATTATAGAAAATTAATGGTGGTAAATTTGTGAATCAGGTAATATATAAGTAACGAGGTACTTAATTTTTTGTGGTTGAATAAATATTGAGATATGGGAACACGTGTTCTGTGACTGGGATATGCATTAAGATCATAATATATTCAGTTGTAAAATTTAGGTGGCAAGGACGTGGCTCATTAATTGACCTTGTGGTGTGGGGCTTTCGGTATGTATTGTGTGATTTTTGAACCAGTGCTTTTTTCTGTATATTGTCTGTGAAAAGCAAAGAAATTTTGTTCTTCCCAGTAATATTGGATTCCAGATGTGGTACCTGCTAACCTGGGATTGGGGGGTGAATTATTGGAAATATCAATGTGGGAGTGATTTGTATCCAGACTGTCATCTTAGGCGTTCACCGTGGTTCACGGAAGCTAGTGACCAAAAATGGACAAAAGATTATCAGGTAGTCTTTTTTTTTTGGGGGGGGGTAAAATGTTTGTGAAGCGTGTAAAATCTTTTGAGAGTTTTGTCGTTTATGTTCATTCTTTTTTAGGAATGATATATGTGTATGCCGGAGGGGTCAGCTGACCGAGGCCCAACAAAATAGAAATGTGAGAAGCATGCCTTGCAGACATAAAAAAAAAGAGTAGATGGTACTTTAGAGTTAAATATTTAAAATAAAATTCAAAAATGAATCTTTTTGATGATTAGCTAAAATACGTTAAATGATAGTTTAGCGGACTGTTATGTTTAGAGGAAGTGTATCTCGGCTCCAGCTTCAGGAGGTTGACAGCTGGGGTCAGAGCTGAAGCAAAATAGGGAAGTCGATTTTGATTGTTTGAGCTAGCGTGAGAATAACATAAGAGACATTTTTCAGTGAGTTGTTTCTACTCGTCAAGCGATGTATACGTGTTCTCTTTTTATTTTCTACGAATCCGCACCCTAGTGAGGGGGGCGACGTCTACTGGGTAGTTAGATAATTTAGGTGTCGACATGATTGATAAAAATAGTTAAGTTAAAATTATCCGTGTTTGATGTCTTTCATCACTGAATCCAAAACATTTAGCGATCCCGGGAGAAGACGAGAGCAAGAACGTCACAAGAAGGTGCAAATGAAAAGATTTTAAATGGACAACTTTTGCATTTCACTAAAACAAACGTTATTAACCCTTTTTCTTTCTATACCCTTCATGTGTTTATTGTGAATTTTCAATCTAACTTTATGTTTAGAGATTAAATGGAGAAAAATTAGTATTTCCTTGTCATTTGACGCTCTTTTGTTTCGGAAACAGCTAAAAATAGAGGTGCTGTTTATAGATATGGTGCCATGGCTGACAGTATTGTTCGTAAGTTGTTCGTTGGATTCACATGTGGAAAATATAAGCCGGAAGCCTGGGGTGTTCTGGATAGCCTAAACTGGTTGATGATGACCATACAACACAGGTAATTTTAAATAATCTAATTTACACGACGCAGAACATCGCAAAAATTCTTCACATATGTAAGGCATTTGAAAATACTTTTTACTATAACCAAATATCTAATTTACGGGAAATCTTTCTAAATTGTCAAAACTGTAGATTTCTTTTTTACATCGTCGTGTTAGTTTCCTAATTGTAACGGTACCATTTCCCTGTATTTTCCAAATCAAGTAATATTTGCCAAAATTAACTGTGCAATCAAACGAGAAAACGGTAAAACCACAAATAGCTTGTTTAGGTCATAGAAGAACTTTTTCAAACTAATTATTTCAATAACGTTATCCAAGTTTCACACGATTTTAAGAGAGTTACTAAGAAGCAAAGACCACAACAGACCATTATTCTTCGACATCATTAAAAAACATCAAAAAAGAAAAAAAAATGAATGTTCCATTCCGTATATGCCATTGAGGAAGATTATGAAATCAAGTGTATGGGTCACTTTTTGGCAAGTTGTGGTTCATCTTATATAAATTCATACTTTATAAGTGTGAATTAAGTATTTATTCGGCACGTTATTTTACATTGATTTTCGTTCGCCTCCAAGCAAATCTTGCAAAGCCAAGTGGCAATAGAGAATGGATGACCGGACCAGATTGTGATGAAACTAAACCTGCATATTGTCGACGAATGCCCTCACCAATGCCCCCACTATAAAGGAAGCAATCATCAAAGAAGAAATTAATTTTTTGGTTACGAAATAAGGCCGACGAGGATTCCGCTTTTACATATATTTCCATCGTAAAGGATTTCCAATATCCCGTATTATTGGAGCATTACTTATGTTAGAAAAGATACGAGTCTTAGCAGATTTTAACATACTAAAAAGATGTGAGTTGAAATCCTCACAGTATTCAGTATTGTTATGTTCTTTCTTTCTTTTTATGTGCCATGTCCTTTCAGGGCGTAGGCGATCAGGGCTCCTCACGCCCCTTTATCCCTTGTAGCTCTCAACAACTTCCTTGCCTCTGCTAAAACCCCGAGACCACGTTCTGTCATCCACTTCCTTAAGTCCGCCAGCTATGTCACGCGTTGTTTTTCCTTGTCTCCTTTTCCTCTATTCGACATATGAGTATCAGATTCTCCACGCCCTCTTTCCCCATTATGTCTCCCAGAACCCTCAGCTACCTCTTCCTAATATTAAGTATAAGCCTCCCCCTTGTTTGCAACCTCTCTAAGACCTCATCATTGTTCACACGCTCGGTCCATAACATTCTTCTGTAGAACAACATCTCTGTCGCCTCGATTCTCTTCTTCATCTTTGAGGAAATCGTCCAACATTCGCTGCCGTAAAGAAGGACAGATGTCACGTAACAGCTCAATATTCTTTAATTTGTTACCAACTATGTCCTCCTGTCTCGCAATACTCTGCCCAGCATTTGGAATGTGTCCTTGGCCATCCCAAATATGCCTACTGATCTCAGTATCACACTTACCGTCCTCTGTCAAGATGCTTCCCAGGTATTTAAACTTCCGTGTCTGCTTGATTCTAGCGTTCCCGACCGTTAGATCGCATTTCGGGTTCAATCCTCTTACCGACGACCATATCGCTACGATTTTTGTCGAGAATTACAAACTCTGTGTTTCACTCAATTCCGCAAACAATCGACGAAATTTGATTAAGGTGATTTGTTTGAAAATAAAGCCTACTTCGCAGTTTAATAATTTCTTTATTTTAAATTTATAGAACGTCAAGTTAAACAATATTTTTAAGAAAATTATTTTTTTCCTTCTTAACAGGGGACAATGAATTCTCTGAATTTCTTACTCTGTAGCATGCAACATACAATTGTCCATGCTTAAATATTTCTTGAGCTAAATTCCAATTTTTGGAAGCGTTTCGCCTTGTGATGTATATAGTTCTCGCAAACGTAGTGCGAACTGGAAACTGGATTTTTGTATATAAAATTTAAAGAAAAGATATACAGAAACAATATTTCATTAACTAAGTATTTGTTATTTTAATCATTAAATTGTTTTTAAAATAGAGTTTTTTGTACGTTAAATAATAAACCTTATCATTTTTCGAAAAAAAATTAATAAAAATGTATTGTACCAAACTACACACCCTACTCTACTTTGTACTCCATCTTACCTGTTAGTAACTCTCCCAAAACTCTGGTTTCCATCGTTCAATGTATGGCGGTTTTAGAGGGTGCGTGGGATGGATTGACGGAAATAAAAGAATTTTATATATAGATAGAAGAGTGATGAAAATTAGATTTTTTTTCCATTTTGTCATTTATCTAGAATTAGGTTTTCTTTTATATACACCTTTCATTCATCTGATATATATATATATATATATATATATATATATATATATATATATATGTGTGTGTGTGTGTGAAAAGTTTATATATATATATATATATATATATATATATTATGTATATATTATATGCGCGGAACTTATTAGAAAGCGCTCAATATCAGAGATAGAGCTAACATATTTGGTGGAATTGATGCGTCACATCAATCCAAGCAAATATATATATATATATATATATATATATATATATATATATATATATATATATAAGAAAAATATAGTCTTAAGATATTCAGCCACCCCCACGAGGGGGGTCATGTAACCAAGGCCTTTTAACGTAGGCATTCCCGAGCCATTAGGCTCGGCAAAAAAAAAATCCCCATTTGAACCCGTATAAACGGGTTCAGGGCCAATTTTACCTCCCGAAGGAGACTTCGCCCTTCGGTGTAGCCTCCTTCGTTCCTCTCCGTCCGGAGACAGAGAGTTGAACCGATCAGTCGCTCAGAAAGTATCTGGACTGCTAACATAATATAGTCTTAAGATGTGCTATATTTATGGGATAAAGTGCTCAATATCAGAGATAGAGCGTGTGTAAATATAAAAGTGAATATAAAAGTCAACACATAGAGGCTCTAAGTGTTGACTTCTATGTTCACTTATATATATATATATATATATATATATATATATATATATATATATATATATGTTGTGTCGTGACACAATAGTAAAAATGAGAAAATCAAGTCGAAGTTGGTTTAAGGAACAAGTGTATTTAACATCACAGATACAAAGGTAGGAAACGAGTACTACTCAGCTAGGCAGTTGTAGTACTGCCGCTGCTTACACCGGGTAGGTATTACTGGCACTATATATAGTGAGAACCGGTGTAATTCCCTTGTGTTAGAGGCCGGTGCAACAATATATATATATATATTCCAGAATTTCAAGCGTATAACATTCACATGACTAGCTACAGATCTTTTATGTGTCGTGGTCTTTCGGAAAATTGGCCATCATGATTCTCCACCATTTTATGTTTGTTTCTAAGAAAATTGGATTTCTTTCGTCTGTTGTTTTAGAATCCACTTGATCGTTCTTATTGTTCGCTACCTTATCCTCATATTTTTAAGTACCAAGCAAAGCAATAAAGCCACCGGGACACAAAAGATTTCTGAGTGTGTTATATTTAGAAACAATCACAATTGATAGGGAGCGAGATCAGAGGAATAGTAGTCAGAAAGTCAGCAGATAGCGATTGATATAGCTACAAGGGATTTCCCCAAAAGAGAAATGCGAGAAAAGGACATATGGCACAAAGGCGTTGGTTAGATCCAGTGACAGGACCCAAAGAGTGTGAGTTCAATATCTGATTAAGGCAGTGGAGAACTTTCAGAGGGAAATTAACAGGAGATAACTGATAACTGACTTCCATTAAACATGGAACGTGGTACTAGAAGAGTCTACCCCGGTGAGCGAAATAAAGGGTTCAGTTCGACATTCCAACCATCTGTAAATTGATGAGGCATCGTGGTGAATATAGTACTTCGCTTAAATTCGATCTCATCTGAATAATTATAGAAAAGGCTGACGGTCGTCTTCGAGTATAGAATCCAGAGGTTGGCAGTGAATATTTCGGAGACAGTAGGAAAGCGTAGTGCAGGTTCGCAGTGGATATCGTAGCAGAGCGTAGTTCTTCCGTCTGTCATGTTCGCCGGACAAGTTTCCTCTGGTCCTTCCGGTGAGAAAACAAAGATGACCGCCTTTATACACGACGGATACAATTTTCAGCGGCTTCTGATTGGTCAACCTTCTATTGGTCGACTATAAAGGGAAATAAGTCATTTTGACTCGCTCACTAGTTACACACTATATACACAAAAAACCGTAACACAGGCAACGGGAAGCAGTCTTATTCAGCAAATTCCAAATAAGGGTGAATGGTAGACTTATAGATATGTGAGATAGATTCTGGAGAGAGAAGTTTTCTAGCACAACATAATGACCCAAATTTCTTAACAGATAACCTAGAAATGGATTCAATGTAGTCTTTCCACTTCATATCAGCCGAAAATATTAAACCGAGAAGACCAAACGAGTAACTCTACTGGAGGTTAGCATCAGTCATTTTGATGGAAGACAGAAAGTGGTCTTTCATGTGTTGATAGAGAGAATTTTCATTTTGTTAAAATTAAGAAGCCATTCCTTGCCCCTGTTAACAACAAATTATAGGTAATTTTTTAGACCACCATCAATTTCATCGTATCTAAAGGATCAGAAATATTATCAGGACAGGAGTGGCTGCGCGATCAGCATTGATGCTATAGACAGAAAAAAGGGGCAACTTTACGGCGATGGAAGCCGAGAAGCCGAGAGGCCAGATCGGGGCGAATAATATTGCTGATTCTTCTTTGTTTTTTCATTCTATAATCATGTTTGTTTGTTTTTTATCTTCACAAATTAGAGACGATCACTCGTCATCAATAGGGCCCTGAACCTTCACTCATCACAATGAACCGGCGTACTCTCATGGGTACGTTGTACTTTAAACGTCTATTTGGCCAAACCTCAATCCAGACTTGATCGAACTCGGGCATGCGATCTATCGCTACCAAACTGTTCGGCATGATTTTCTTTGTTTCTACCGGAATTTTTCTGTTTCCTAATACTTTGCTTCGTTTTAGAAAGGTAAATTAGTTTTAAGGTCACATTTTCTGTCGTCTGCTATAGCAATGGCGGTTAATCCTCTTGCCTCTTCGAAAAGCGCTCGTTAGGAGGCGCTCTTTAAGATTATAAACAGGCAATGATATTCATTTTCACTCTCACTTTTATCCCTTTTTAGCTCCGGCTTTTAGATGTAGCCGGGCGTGGGGAAAGTGTACCCTACTGAGGTACGTTCAGTTTTATAGTTTTCTCTCTCTCTCTCTCTTGACTTTCACTCTCGCATACACAGACGCGCGCACACACACACACAAACAAACAATAGCATTATTATTATAGCTAGTTTCATGTTTTTGTTCGTTTCGCCAAGAATTTTCTTTCTGCTCTATATTCATTGCTTTTGTCCCTCTCATCAAGTCTTCCCAAATAGTTAAGTCTCCAAACTTGTTTGATTTGACATTTCCAAATGATAGCTTTTATCTTGAGCCGTTTTTCTTTCTGACGACGATACATTCAGTCTTCTTACAAATTACAGCTACTACTCTTTTTCTCACCTTTAAAAAAAATTCTTAATAGTTCCTGCAGCTTTTCCTGTCTCTGCCATCAAATCCTTGATGCCGAAAATAAATCCTGATAAAATTTCTAGTTTTCTTCGGGTAGCCTCGTTTTATAGCTTGCATAAATCCAGTGAGAAGCTGCATCCTTGTCTTGCCCCCCACGCTTTATATTATGTCTAAGCGAATTGATTCTACAGCACTTCAGAGCTTTTGACTTAGTTACGAACGAATTTTTCTTGTTTCTTACATTCAAATCTTTCGTCTGTTTTTTTTTTTTTAATTTTTTTTATTCTTTATGCGAAAGCTTTCGCCATTTTGTTCTGATGGAGTTTATCACCTCATCTTTTTTTCTCCAGCTTGGCGACAGGTGCAATGCTTCTGCCTTTTATCTATATTTTATCAGTCTTTTATTATTTTGCTCCTTTTCTTTCTTTTATGCTCCAAGTTTCTTTCCTTCTTTCGTTCTTGTTACCATTTCGTTTTTAACTTTTTGTTTTTGTTTCTTTATTCATTCAGGGTTTTTTTTCCGGTATTTTTCTTTCTTTCTTTTTTTCTTTCTTTGATTTATTCTTTTTCTTTTTCTTCTTTCATCTCCTTCTTTTTTTCTTTTACCCCTATTTTCCCTATTTCCTTCTAATTCTTTGTTTTTCTCTTAACCACTTGACTTTTTACACTCGCTTGACGATTAGTCCATCTTCTTTTATTTACCCTCATTCATTTCACTTTCGTCTCTAGCTTTCTTCTTTTTCATTCACAGGTTTTGTTAAAATTTTATTTGTGAATTAATTAATCTTCTTGAAAAAAAAAAGAATTCGGCTGTAAAACAAGCTTTAAGTGTCTTATTGCGTAGTGACGAGCACCAAAAACCCTGTCAATGATCTGACATTCTACGATAAATAACTTGGATCACAGCTAAGAAAAATTAGATGAAAGTCTTCCCAGATCACTGACAATCGAATGTTATAGCGGAAAGACCGGTACAAGGAAGAAAGATAGGCTTAAGAGTGTACAGTTTTATTTTTTAAATCGATCTCATCCCAAGCAAATACATTATACATTTCTCTATTCCAAACTATATCGGTTTTACATGAAGCATTTCTCTATAAAATTTCTCTATGAACTGCATTCCGATTTAATTACACATTTCTCTGTTTCTAAATATATCACTCTTGCAACATATATTTCTCTATTTAAAACTACTTCGCCATTTCTCTGTACATCTTTCTATCTTGGAAAGTATAACACTTTCAAAACTGCTTCTATATGACGAACTTCATCCTGAGTACATAACGTATTTCCTCATCCCTAAAATTTGCTAATTTAATTCAACTCCTCTTGCTTTGTTACTGAACCGTGTCTATATGAATTATTTATATAATTTGACACAAGTATTTTGCACACTTACCTTCCCCATCCCTTCAACTTTAAGGCCTATTTTGGCATTCCATTTTAAGCCAGATTGCTTATAATACGGTTACTGTTTTATTTTCACCATAAATATGACAAACACTGTTTCTTTGTTACTTTGATGTAGTTCATTCAGCTGGGTTTTTTAGGCTGCAAAGGGAATTGATAGGAAAGCTTTGCCTAAAAATATCTACCATTTTTCAGCTGGAGAGGAATTTTATCTATAGAACAGAGAAACAAATCTTCATCTGAAGAAAAAAATAAAATGTTTCTCAGCCCTTTTTTCTCTTGTTTTCTTATCACCATTTCTTCGACGATTTTCATATTTGAATCTAATTTTAGGCAATTGTACACCGTTCTCTATGTTCCGGAAATTTATAGTCCCTCTATCCGGAAATTTATCGTGACTACAGTATGGACTTCTCTATAAGGAAATGCATACAGATTTCAGTAAACGCGGATATTTCATTATGCAATTCTATATCCCGCGATACATAACCATTGCAGCAAGATTTTCTCTTTTCCGAAATTAATTTACATTGCTCGGACTGCCATCCTCATCTTTGATGCCATATTTATCACAACGTTTCGGCCGTTGAACGGTCCGGCCTTTTTCAGATGGCTGGAATGTCGAACTGAACCCTTTATTTCATTTCTGGGGTAGACTGTTCTAGTTCCACGTGCCATGTCTAATCGATGTCAGTTATCAGTTATCTCCTGTTAATTCCCCTCTCCTCGACTCGATTCGGTATCTAGCCACCCGCCACGAGGGTTGCATATGGCACAAGGCAGAGTTTAACGTGGGTTTCCCGAGCCCGTAGGCTCGGCCAAAAAATGCCCGTAGGAACCGTATAAACGGGATCAACCTCCCCGAACGAGACTCTGCCCTTCGGCGGAGCCTCTTCCGGGTTCCTCTCTGCTCAGAGGCAGAGAGTTCGACCGTCAAGCCGAGAAGCTCGGCTTGATTCGTCCCTCTCTCTTGAGAGGCGTAATATACATAGTGCTAGGAAGAGTTCATTCTGTAGTTATAGTTAAGGACCCATAACAAATAGGCTATGCTAAAGGTATAGCTGGCCATTCGTATTCGAGGATACTAGGGCAGCTAGAATCCCTAATCAGGCACATTTATGTTTATTGGATACCCACAGAACCAATCTGTGGTTTATAGTGCAAATATGCTGAGCAGACCTTAGTTACAGTTTCTGGGAAAGAGCCTATTATTTAGCGTGATCAACAATTTGAACAAGGCCAGCACGCTCAAACTCTCGGCCACGATGACTTGGGACTTCGTGCTAGCAATGCTATCGACGGCACCCAAGGGTTCCGTCTAGACAATTTCACTCACAAGGCTTGGTTCCACAGGTGGTAAGGCTTTCAGGCACTTTCCAAATTTGCGGCACGCTGGAATCAACCCATCCAGTCTGATAATATCAGGAAGTCTCCTTCCTGACAAATCTACCATGATGAGATTCGAACTCGGGTCTCATAGTCAGAATGCAAACGATCTATCCACTCAGCCACGCTAGATGTACTGTCACCCAAAAACAGCTAACTGCGACAAAACAATTTACCTGTAAATACTAGTCATGTTGTTAAATAACCTCGTCAGTTCGTGATGTTCATATGCATGTACTGTATGGCACCAAAGCCGTTCAGAAATATCCAAACTCTCATCTATATGCAACCCCTTTTTATGACCAAATGAAAAAAATTGTTTTGGGCGAGTTAAGCCTATGGGTAGACTGGCGGTATAGAATTACAGACGCAGTACTAAACTAAATAACAGGAACTACATCACTTGAGGACTACCAACAGCAGCAACAACTGAAATGGCTATCACATATAATTCGAGGAGAAAATAATGAAATAATCAAGATGTTGATGATCCATTCTATTTCAAAGAAAAGGTTAGGAAGGAAGCCTCCATAAAGAGTCATAATAGATTACCTGAACAAAATATTTTAATAGAAAGAATTTATATATTTCAACTGACAGTAGTAATGGATTCAGAATTCTTTCCTATGAGGACATGTCTATATATGACCGTTACTAATATCTTGATCCAAATCGTCAGGTCAGTATATATTTCCTTGTTCTGAACAACATTTTGATTTCATTTTCTCTCCCCTTATTTTCTTCTATCTGTATCAATAAAAATGTTATATAATCTGAACAAGTCATTTGTACAATTCCCATCAGCTTAACTTCTACTGTCGGGCCTATTTTTATATTCCTTTTGAGCCGGCATCGTTATCACGTAATCTCTTATTTTCCTACAAATATGACAGTTACTGTTTTACTATATTTTTTTTCTATTTAAGTTTTGATAAAGTTTATGATATGTCACTCTACAAGTTGTACTGGTAACATATAACGTAGTACAAACTGCCATGTGATCAGCTTTTTGGCGACCAAACCAATTTACATGCCAAGCTTTTCTTCTGAGTAAGGTGACCAGTTGCCAAATAGAGTTAAAAACGAAACCCATCAAAGACTGGATGGGCATCCTTCAACGCTAAACGGCATCTACCCCACGGGATAGATTAGGATCCATAGCTTTGTATGCCGCCAGTGTTTAAGAAGACACGGCATTGATGGGCGTAATGCAAGACTTCAATTTGGGAGAGATTGTCTATGGTTTAACCCCAAGAGAGACATATGCCGCGAGGCACAAACCGTATGAATGAGTACGACTCCGGCTTTCTGCGCAGTTATGTAGTGGGATCAGTCTCGTGCTCAGCTGTGTAGAAACATTACTACTAAATTGTTGAGATGCTGGGAGTGTTCCCGCGTGTGTGTATTCAAATAAAGACAAACACAGATGTAGGGAAAAATACTGGTATATTTGAAGAGGTATTTAAAAACAGAGTGATTAGCAATAATGAACGCAAGTTAGTAATAACAATTAGCAAGAGTCTACAGTACAACGGTAACTTCCGGTCGAGAGACGGAAGTGCAATGGTCTCGTGATCTTCACAGAACGTGATGAACAGATCTCGTCTGATCTCTCTAGCACTGACCTATATCGTAGAGGGATCAGTCCATTCTCAGTCAGAAGGTGGGTGCACCCCAATACCCACCCCCTACAATTGTTTTTTTTATATTGTGAAAAAAAAAATTTTTTTCAATATATTTTCCTTTTCGGGTCCATTATAAATTGTTGCGTCGCTTTTCGCTTTCTACCAGATTTGCGCTGTTTTTGCTCTGTCTGTGGTACTTGCAAATCAAAAGTATCATATAAATCGTGTAATTCGTCTTCTTGCGTAGTTTCTTCCGATTCTTCGGTACTCATTTTCTTTAGCTGGTTGATGTGCCTTTTATGGGTAATTTTTTTCCCTTGTACAATGTACACCATATTCCCAATCCGCTTTTGTATGACTCCTAGTTCCCACGATATTGTATTATTTTTATAATTCTTGAAAAAAAACTTTTTCATTTGTGTGGAATTTTCACTTAGGAACCATAGCGACTGGTGTGTGTGTCCTATTTTCAGGTATCAATTTATCAAATGCAGATCTGATCTTCCTCTGCAAACATTAGCTCCGCAGGTGATAGGCTTGATGAGGCAGATTTATTCGGAGTAATGCGGTATACTTGCAGGAATAGCTGTAACGCCTTTCTAGTCGGGGTACCTGTTGCTTTTCTAAGAGCCTTTTTTAGCGTATCGACAAACCTTTCGGCTAGTCCGTTGCTGCGTGGGTGATACGGAGGAATCCTCACGTGATCCACTTGAAAATTCTGGCAGAATTCTGCGAATTCTTTGCTCGTGAATTGAGTACTGTTGTCACTAACCACAGTATCTACCACTCCAAACCTTGCAAATAATTCATGCAATTTATTTATTGTATTTTGAGATGTTGGCCTCTTCATTTGGAAAAATTCGGGCCATTTACTAAAGCTGTCAACTACGACCAAATAATGCCACCCGTCAATATGAATCCTTGACCATGGCCTGTCGGTTCTTGGCCATGGATTCTGTAGAATTTGTGGTGATTTTGATGCCAAAATGCAGCCTTTACATCTGCCGACCATAGACGCGATGTCGTTGTCCATACCTGGCCAGTAGACGTATGCTCTCATGAGGATCTTCATTCTATTTATGCCCGAGTGACCAGCATGAAAATCTTTCAATATTCTTTTTTGGAGTGCACTAGGGATTACTAACCTTTCACTGTATATTAGTACATTATCACACAGAGAGAATGTCTCTTGAATTTTTTCGTCTTTTTTAGCTAGCTTATCTTTTATTTCCATTATATATTTGTCCTTTTCTGCCTCTTTTTTGATGTCCTTAAGCGATACTGGTAATTCTCGAATTGCGTACGCCAAATTTTCTTCAACCTCGTCCTCTGCTCTGAGGGATACGATTACCGTATCCTCTAATGCTTCTGTTGCTTTCGGAATGAGTCTTGATAGACCATCTGCGTGACCAATTTTGTGGGTGGACAAATATTGTATTCTAAAGTTATAGTTTAGCAAAATTGTTCCCCACCTAAGCAATCTATTTGCGGTGTATGTTGGCAGACCCTTCTTTGAACCGAATATCGTTACCAGAGGCTTGTGGTCTGTCTGCAGCGTAAAATACCGTCCATGTATGCATCTATGGAACTTTGTTACAGCGAAGATAATCACCAATGCCTCTTTTTCAATTTGTGAATAGTTTCGTTCAGCAGGTAGTAGCGATCTGCTTGCATGAGCGATCGGTCGAATTTTACCATTCTTCCACTTGTGCAATATGCACGCATCTACGCCGTGTGTACTGGCATCGCTCGCCACGATGATATCTACCTTTGGATCAAAATGTACAAAAAATAAATCTGATGTCAATTTTTCTTTTATATCCTTAAATGCTTGTTCGCATTCTTTTGTCCATATCCAAGGTTTTTCTTTTTTTTAGTAGATCGTTAAGGGGAGCTCGTAGAATGTGGAGGTCTGGGATAAAATCCTGGTAATATGACACCAAGCCTAAAAAACTTTGTAGGGATTTAATATCCTTTGGCTCAAGCATATCTTTTATTGCCGATGCTCGATTTTTATCTGGCTATTTCCCTTCTTTATTCACTATATGTCCCAGATACTTGATCTCCTCCAGGAGAAAATCGCATTTGTTTTCTTTCACTTTAAATTCATAGCTTCTTAACCTTTCGAAAACTTTGCGTAAATGGTGTTTGTGTTCATCCACCGATTCACTTTTCACGAGTATATCGTCGAGATATGCTATCGTGTAATCTAACCCGGATAACATAGTATCCATTATTTGCTGGAATATTGCGGGTGCTGTCTTCACCCCGAACGGTAAACGTTCGTATCTGAACAAGCCTTTATGTGTGTTAATGCATAGCAACTTTGCGCTTTCGTTATCCATGGGTATTTGCAAGTATGCCTCGCTAAGATCTATTTTCGAAAAGTTTTTTCCACCATTTAACTTTGCGAACACTTCTTCGGGACTTGGTAGTGGATAGTTATACATTCTATTGCGTCGTTTAACCCGATTGAAAAATCGGCGCAGACGCAAATTTCGCCCGACTTCTTCTTTACGTAGACAGTCGGAGCTGCCCAGTCACTGTATTCCGTTTTCGAGATCACACCAATTCTCGTTAGTCTTTCGAGTTCTTGGTCAATCTTTTCTAATGCGCGAAAAGGGATGCTACGCTTTTTTTTAAAAATTGGTTGAATATTTTTTTTCAGCTGTATTGTTGCTGATGCTTCCGTGCAACGTCCAAGTCCTTCAGCGAAAACTTCGGGGAATGCTATTTTCAATTCTGTTTGTAAATTTTTTATGTTGTCTTTGCTTTCACTAATGTTGTTGCAAAAAGAACTAATGGGCACGTCCCATAGATTAAACTTAGTGATTGCGTCAGTCCCAAACAGTTTGTTCGTATTTTTCATTACAAAAATTTTCATTTTTATAGACTTGTTGTTGAAGGTTATATTCACCCATATTTCACCTTCAAATTTGATCTCTTTTCCAATTACCGTCCTGGCTATTTTGTTGGACTTTAGCAGAGTTGGCTTTCCTAGATTTTTCCATGTTTGTGTGTTAATAATCGAAATGTCAGATCCTGAATCCAGTTGCATTTTAACCTTTTTGTTGTACATTTTTACATGTAGGTATTTTCGAATATTCAGGTCTTGATCTTCATCTGACTTAGTAACTTTTTTTAACATCGACTTCTGTTTAATTTTCTACACTTGGACATCTTATGTCCTACTTTCTTGCAATTTCTGCAAGTTTTATTTTTATATGGACAGTCATTGTACCAGTGCCACTGGCCGCATCCATAACATGCACTCGGAGGAAGTTTTTTTTTTTTTTATAGTCTCTCTTCATTCTTGTAGTAGGATACCACTTCCGTTCAGGCGATGGAGAACTGAAACGAGTCTTCCTATTTACTTTCTTCACATTTGCGATAGCAGTTTCTTCTATTTTCTCTGAATCTTGCTTAATACTTAAGCATTGCTGACAGTACTCGGCTAGCTTTTGTAGTGTCATGTTTTGCTCATTTTCTAGCTTTGCTAAAATGCGTCTTCGCATTTCGCTATCTTTTTTAGACACTAAGCCTAGCACGAATATTAGACACTTGAAATTGTCCGCCGATAATTCGGACAAGCGAAAATCGTCACACGTCTTATTTCCGATTGCCGCGAACGTCGTGTAGTCTTCCTGCTCGCTTTTTTGAATATTAAGGCATTTCCACCTTTTGTGAAATAATGAAAATCTGGGGTTGAAGAGACATTTTAGTAATTCAATCGCTTCGTCAAATTTTACGTGTCTTGTCTTTTTGGGTAATATAAAGTCTGTAAATTTATTATGTTCTGCCGTTCCCAGTTTCCGTAGCAATAATCTTATCTTTTTCTCATCTGTCCATGTTTGGCAATCGACTTCATAAAAGTCCTGATACCTATGATAATATCTTTCGAAAGTCTTTTCCTCTTCTGGGTTATAGGTAAAACTTTCGATCGTCGACCATATTGTGTCTTGAGAAAAAATACTTTCATCCGAGTCTTTCTGCTTAGACAGTATAGCTTAATGTATAAGTTCAGTCATAACTGTTTCTTTTCATTTTCTTCTTGTATTTTATTTTGTTTTTCGTGTAGCTCCAGATTGCATTTTCTTCACTTACTTTCTGAAAACGTTCTTCACTCTCTTGTTGTCTTTGCATCTTAATGAGTTCCAGCATAGATGATTGAAATTACTCCATGATTATGTATGTGTAGAAAAAAAAGAAAGCGAAATTATGCGTTTTTTTTTTCTCTGAGGGGGGGGGCAAAAATTAATCAAATTCTCTGGCACGACAAAAAATTTTTTTTTAGCACAAAAAATTGGTTATTTTAGATTCCAATTTAATCAATAATTTAATGTCTAACTTACAGTTTCTTTCTTTTTGTCGATAACTTTTCAATCCTTTGCTGTGAAAAAATGCTTGAACTCTTTTAAATTTTCCCGTGTTGAAATCGTTTCTATCGCTGTTGCGATATTTATTTTTCAACGTAGGTTCTTTTTATCCGTTCGAATCCTCGTCGTCACTGTTGAGATGTTGGGAGTGTTCCTGCGTGTGTGTATTCAAATAAAGACAAACACAGATGTAGGGAAAAATACTGGTATATTTGAAGAGGTATTTAACAACAGAGTGATTAGTAATAACGAACGCAGGTTAGTAATAATAATTAGCAAGAGTCTAAAGTCCAACGGTATCTTCCGGTAGAGAGACCGAAGTGCAATGGTCTCGTGATCTCCACAGAACGTGATGAACAGATCTCGTCTGATCTCTCTAGCACTGACCTATATCGTAAAGGGATCAGTCCATCCTCAGTCAGAAGGTGGGTGCGCCCCAACATAAACCCGGTTAAGTAGCTGATGACGACGGCTAACAAGAACACCAGTTGCGTTTTAGAACCTTTAAAGTTCAGGATTTCTTTTTTTTTTTTGCCCCAGTTAACAACTAATTAAATGTCAGTTTTGAGATCAGCTGCCAGTTCGATTTTATACGGCCTATCGGGCTTACTACTAAGACAGGAGCAAATAGGTGCGCCATCAGCGTAGATACCGAATTGATAACAGATGACTTCGGAAAGGTCGTTGATGAACATAACTGTTGTATAGTCGAGGTGAATGATACAGCGAAGAATCACTGCTTAATACATTTAATCAGCACCAATATCCGGTGCTAACGGATACATAAAAAAAAAAAACACAGAACATTAAATTACAAAACAATTAACAAGACAACTTACAAGGAATAAAGGAGGGTCAAATGCTGTATCGCTAAACGAAGTAAGATCAGTCCGAATATTAATCAGCTAAATATCAACTTACTAATCAACTTATTAATCAACTGCTGAAGTCCCTAATCGTAAACTATTTAAGGCTATGAGTCAGGCCACCAGGTAAAGTACTGAAAGGGGTGCTAGCTACTCTACATAGATAACAAATAAAATATATCCTGGATAGAGTGCCGGGAGACAATAACATTCAAATTTGGAGACCCCCAACAATAATTCCAGTGCGCAATTCAATTCAAGAATTCGGTTGGATACAGGATTGCCTTTCAACCTTTAAAGAAGACCAGGATGCCAAATTCTGTCAAACGCTTTTTTGATGTCAAAAGACACAGCTGTTCACACCGAAACCTTGAAGTGAAAAAGGAATGCTTAATATATTTATTCAGCACCAGTATAATGGGCTAATGGATACATACAAAAACACAAAACAATAAATTACCAAAAACTTAACAAGATTACTTACAAGGTATAGAGGAGAGTCAAATGCTGTATAGCCAAACGTAGATCAATCCGAATATTAATCAGCTTAGTATCAACTTACTAATCAATATATTAATCAATTTATTAATGAACTGTTGAAGTCCTTAATCGTAGACTGTTTAAGGCTATGAGCCAGGCCATCTGGTAGAGTGCTTAAGGGGTGCTAGCTACTTTATAACAATAACAAATTAAGTATGTCATGGATAGAGTAATGGGATGGGGACAATTGAATTCAGCCAAAGTTGGAAACCCTCGAGAAGAATGTCAATACGCAAATCAAGAATTCGGCTGGATACAGCATTTGCTTTCAACTTTTAAAGAAAATCAAGACGCCAAAACCTGCCAAACGCTTTTTTTTATGTCAAAAGCCACAGCCGTTCTCACCTAAACCGTGAAGTACACTTTTATCAATAAGTGGTAATACATTGGGTGTTGACCTAGACAAGCGAAAGCATGTTGTTTGTCGGAAAAAAGACCCTAAAAGGTGAGATGCTTAACCATTTCGGAGTGGATCAGAGCCTCAAGTATCTCTCTTCTATCTGCCGAGATCCTTCCGGGCGCTGGCAATCAAGGCTCTCCCCTATTTGCTGTCCCTTCTAGCTCTTGATACCTTTTTCCCTTTTCGCTATTTTCCCCATAACCTATTACGCAATCCCTTCACTCATGCTCAACAGATTTGTCTACGTTGCTTTCCTTTGTCTCCCTTACCTTCAATCTGCCCTATGAATATCAAAATTTCCATGCCTTCCTTTCTCATTATGTATCATAGAAATCTCAACAAACTCTTTCTAATGTTAAGTAGAAATATAATTTTATTGCCATTGTCTCTAGAACTCAGTCGTTGCTCACATGTTCGGTTCATGGTATTCTCAACATCTTTATGTAGAACCATATTTCTGTTGCTTCAAGTCTCTTCTTCATCTTTGAGGAGATTGCCCAGCATTCACTAAATTGTAGAATAGACCGAACGATAAGACGTTCCGCCAGAGTTCATAAAAACAGAATTGGATTTCCAACCACCTTGAAAGCAAGAATCGGCAAGGCAATTTGTGTAGGTTTACGTAGAGTTACCCAGTTCAGGGGTACATATATTTATGACTCAGTATTTACTCAAGTCGACTTCGGGATCAAGTCTGGAAATGAGAGGGGAAAACATGGACATGATTATATCCATATCACGCAGTAGATATTCTACTATATGAGGAAAATAAAGCAAAAAAAAAAATCACGATGATTCGGGAGTAGAATTGGAAGATCATTGGCGCGCAAAACTTTCCTCTCTATCTGAAGTGAGTGGCAACATTCAAACTGATTGAAGAAAGAACGTATTAAAAATATTTACACATATTTAACACACTCCCTTGCGGGTGAACCAATAGTCAGGAGCAACAAATTTGTTAGTGTCTATATGGGGTTTTACTCTATCAGAAAACATCGTCTTTGCCTGGCTGAGGTCACACTTGCAATTATTTTGAGGCTTCTGTTGTGGTCATTGCTAGCACATTGGTATAGCCAGATAAAGAGGTTCCTGTGGGCTACAGCTGCTGAAAAAGCAGGTGTAAATCATTTTTAGAAAAAACTGAATATATTGAAAATTCGTTGCCATAGAAATATTTCTACTTTGGAATGGAGTGGCCAATTTTATTGATTCCTTCATTCATTTATTCCTTCAGTTTCTCAACCATTTGCAGCTTTTATTTAAAGAGAGAAAATATTTTCTGATTGTAAGATTTTTTTTCTTTTGACATAAAAATGGTTTCATGATACAAGTCATACTAATTAATTCATCGCTGTAGGGAGAGGACATAGATTCAAACCTTTACCAAGCGTATCTTCGCTTTTGTGTATATACGTAGATGAAGATACATAGATAAATGAAAGTAGATAGATAGATAGATAGATAGATAGATAGATAGATAGATAGATAGATAGATAGATATTAACAAAAGAAAAAGAAGTTGATAGATGTGAATTGTAATTAATTTATAGTTAGATAGATAGATAGATAGATAGATAGATATTAACAAAAGAAGGAATTGAAAGACGTGAAATGTAATTATTAGATAGATAGATAGACAGATAGATAGATAGATAGATAAGAGGGAAGGAAGGAAGGAAGAAAGAAAGGAACAAAGGAAGAGTGGAAGAACCTGATAGATAGATAGATATTAACAAAAGAAAAAGAAGTTGAAAGATGTGAAATGTAATTAATTGATAGATAGATAGATTGATAGATGAATACATAGATATTAACAAAAGAAGAAAGGAATTGAAAGATGTGAAAGGTAATTAATTGATAGATAGATAGATAGATAGGAGGGAAGGAAGAAAGAAAGGAAGAGTGGAAGGAACTGATAGATAGATAGATAGATAGATAGATAGATAGATAGATAGATAGATAGATAGATATTAACAAAAGAAAAAGAAGTTGAAAGATGTGAAATGTAATTAATTCATAGATAGATAGATAGATAGATAGATATTAACAAAAGAAAAAAGTTTAAAGATGTGAAATGTAATTAATAGATAGATAGATAGATAGATAGATAGATAGGAGGGAAGGAAGAAAGAAAGGAAGAAATGAAGAGCGGTAAGAACTGATAGATAGATAGATAGATAGATAGATAGATAGATAGATAGATAGATAGATATTAACAAAAGAAGAAAGAAGTTGAAAGATAACAAAGAATGATAGGAATTAACAGATTTGGATGGTAATTGACATATATAGATATATTGATAGATAGAAAGGAAGAAAAAGAGGAAGGAACAGATAGATAGATAGATAGATAGATAGATAGATAGATAGATAGATAGGATGGAAGGAAGGATGGAAGGAAGTAAGGAAGGGGGAAGGATGTGAGAAAGGAACTGATAAATAGATAGAGAGGAAGGAAGGAAGGAAGAGAGGAAGGAACTGGCAGATAGATAGATAGATAGATAGATAAATAGATAGATATTAACAAAAGAAGAAAAGAATTGAAAAATATGAAAGGTAATTGATCAATAGATAGATAGATAGATAGATAGATAGATATTGCTCATCCTAAGATAGACATATAAATTGCAGAAACACTCTAAAGCTCTTTCCTCCTGACGAATAAAAAGCTGAAATTTTCCCCTGTGTCAAGTAACTGTGTACAATCAAATTTAAACTCTATAAACTGTAATGTGTTTGAGAAGTACATGCGTGATCTAATGTGACTGATATTTGAAATTTCTGCAATATAATAATTACATTCTCTATCGGCAAATTTCGGTAGAAATACAGAAACATTATTTTTTTTTTTATTAATTTCCTTTATTTTAGTAACAGCATTCCAATTTTCAGCCTCCAGGATTTCTTTTTATACAACTTTAAATTTAATTTCTCTTGCAGACACTTTCTTTGCAAGGAAATTGAATTAAAATTCAACGACAAAAGAACAGCTTGTCTGTAGTCGCTGCTACCAGAACAAGACTGATTTTTTTATTTGGTTTGATCTATTATCGAGTACATTCCTGGGTTTCTTAATTCTATTTTTTTATTGGCTAATGTAAGCACAATAATACACTGATACTGTCAGCGAATATAAATACATAGGGTCTACGAAAACAATCTCCATTTGTTTTTAAATAAAAAAAATAAAAAAATTTTCCAAATATATTTACATCATACATCTTTTCTCGACTAGCAATATACATCTTTTATCAACGTTTAGAAGTCTTATTGCATTTCGTACATTTTTTATCAGAATTCTGACGGGTTTATCGCATCTTAAATCTGTTATCGTCTTGCATCTTGGGTGATATCTGGTCGAATTACATATTTTAACGCTTTTTATTCCATTTTTATCGCCTTAAATCTCGCATCATTTATCACCTCAGATAGTACCTTCTTTATTAGTTATATTACATCTCTTATCGTTATACATCTTACATCTTTTAATGCCTCATGTATTACGCATTTTATCGCCTTAAATTTGTATCTGCATAAATCTCACATCTATTATCTATTATAGATAGGGCGTCTTTCATTTCATTTATTAATCTTTTATCGCCATGCATCTTACATCTTTTATCAACTTACGTATTACTTTTCTTATCGCTTTTATTATTTATTTTGTTTATCGCCTTAAATCTCATAACGTTTATCAACTCAGGTAATACGTCTTTTTATTAAAGTTATACATCTTTTATCGCCATAAGTCTTACATCTTTTATTATCTTACGTATGACATCTTTACTCATTTTTATTAAACCAATAATCTCTATATATCTCACATTTTATCATTTCCCATATTACTTTCATCGTTTTATTACATCTTTATCGCTATACAGCTTAGATCTTTTATAAGGGCATCCAATTAAATTTAAATTATATCTTACATTTTATCAATTCCCATATTACTTTTTTTATCACATCTTTATCGCTATACAGCTTAGATCTTTTATAACCTCATCGATTAAGCCTTTATTTAATTTGTATCGCTATAAATTTTACATCTATTATCGATTATGATACTACGTCTTTCATTGCACTTATTCCATCTTTTATCGCTATATATCTGTCATCTTTTACCATCTTATGTATTACATCTTTTAACGCTTTCACTAAATCTTTATTCGCCATACATCTTACATCTTTTATCAATTCTCTTATTACATCTTTATCATTTTATTATATCTTTTATCGCTGTATATCTGACATATTTATTACTTAACGTATTACGTCTTTCATTCCCTTTATATTTTATAGCCATACATCTTAAAATTTCATCACCTCAAGCATTACGTCTTTTTTCTTCCATTTTTATTACATCTGTTATCGCCGTAAATCTTTTATCCTACAATGTCTAACATCTTTTATCCATTTTATTGTATCTTTAATCGGCTTACATCTTATAATCCTATTGTCATCTCGGATTCCATTTATCGTTTTATATAAGTATTTTTCTTTTTTTAGTTTACATGTCCTATCGGCAATTCATGAAATACGGCCATTTGCATTCACTGCAAAGGAGGAGATCCCTAAACTTTTGATCATGATCCATGGCGGATGTTTTTAGTGTCTGGTAGAGATCTAACATCTTTCACCCAAAACAAACGGTGCCTTCCAGGACAAGCAAAGTGCTAAGAAACAGAAATAGTTCTCCAGAAACAAGGAAAAGAGTATTGAACTGTTATTTAATAGCTGTCCTCTTATATGGCTGTAAATACCGAACAAACAGCACATAGATGAGGAAGAGACTTGAAGCAGTAGAAATGCGGTTCTACAGAAAGATTTTGAGAATATCACTAAACGACAAAGTTACAGAAAAAAATTCAGACGATATTTATACTTAAGATCAGAAAAAAAAAATTGCAATCTCTAGCGTACATAATGAGCAAAGAGTGCTTGGAAAAATTCATCCTGACAGAACATATTGTAAACAAGAGGGATAGAGGAAATCAGCTCATAACAAAGTTAACCAGCTTGAGTAAATGGATGGCAGACATTTTGCTTTTTTTAAGCAATTCACCCCAGGCATGGCGGGATGCCACTAGCATGCAAGCAGTTACAGAGTGGGAGCGAGTGTAAAGAGTTGTGATGGAAGAAAAGAAATAAGAACATAGGCGGTGTTTTTCTCTGGTCAATCGAATGTCAGGCTCTAATTTGCGGTGGGAATACTTAAGAAATGTTTGTTAAAGTGTAAATATTTAGAAACATCAAAAAATGTCTCCGAAAGTGAAAAGGGTATTTCGAATATAACGATAGGGAATTTTGCAGCAGTTATTTAAAAAATTGAGGAGATCGCGCGAAAAACGAAACTAAATTTCGTAAATAATATTTTTGTTGCTAACATATTTTAAATATCATTCCTTTTTTCATCAAAGGTTTAACAACACCTTTTACTTCTCATCAATGTATTACAATGGCTTCATTTGAAAGAGTAGTGACTTCCCGTTGCCTTCTCCGTTTTGCATTAAGATTTGTCCTTTCCCGAAAATTGGTTACGAAGAAAACCAACAGTATACAGTCGTCTCTTGATAGTTAGCCAATAGCTGCGTGTAGGGAATAGTTCTCGGCATCTGGAGATCTCGGTTGACATTACATTTGAATAGTTGGTGATAACAGCTATCAGGGAAACAATTAATAGGAAGGGAATTCCACAGACGGGAGGTGCGAGACATGAAGCTGTTGGTGTAGAAGAGCCGGCCACATTTAACCGTTTCGTCAGTGAAAGGATGGGACCGTGATGCCAGCCTAGTAGCACGCTTAAATTCATGCAGTCTGGGAACTAGCGAATGTAGCCCATCGGAGCAGTTACCGTGAAAGTATTTGTAGAAAAGAGGGAGCGAAGCGACGGCACGTCTTTTTGAGAGCGACTGAAGACGAGATGCCAGATCAGGAACAACCACATTGCTTATCCGTCCCTGGATCTTGTGGAGGACCTTAAGGCAAACAGCGGGGGCACCAGACCATATATGGCAACATTACTCTATGCAAGGGCGAAAGGTTGATTTGTAGATTTGAAGGATGAAATCGGGAGAGAAATTGTGGAGAGTCATGATTGCTAACGTCCTGAAGGGTCACAGTACATAGAATAATTAGAATGAATCCTGATCAATCGCTACCTTTTAATTCAAGTAAAAACTCTACCTTTTGAATGAAGTATTTACCTTTTAACGCACAGAGACCGAAGAATAATTTAACTTTTGTATCAAGTACAGACCAGTGGATTGTTTGCCTTCTGACGAAAATAGAAGCTTGATATGAGCATGACAGGGTGGTCATCGTTGTAAAAAATTGGATTGAAATATCGAGTTCAAATTTAATGTTGCGTTTACCTTGGAATAAATGCGTTATGAAAAAGTATGGATCAATCTCCACCCTCTGCCAAAGGATAAATAGCAGTGTATGATGTCCTTCATCGCCTTGTCTGTCAGGAACATTTAATTCCAAAAGCGTGAATATGACAACTATTTCCGGAAGAGATTTGCCATTTAACGAAAAATATTTTATTTGATTGATTCGTTTCTCGGGTTTATCATGACTTTGAGCCCAGCGTTCCTCAACAATTTTAGCTCTTCTGGCTGAGATCATGAGTCAAAATTCGGAAATAATTGGTATGTAATGTTTCACGGTAGATATAAAAATAGTTACAATTGCTTACCCACCGTTCAACAGGTAACTGGGTATTACGTTATTTTTCTCTTTCACTGTTCAACGGGTGGCTGGGCATTACGTCATTTCCATGGACGCCACTTTAAACGAGTAACACTTTGAACTTTGCGTTCCTGGACAATTTTAACCGTTCCGCTTCAGCTCCTGATTTAAAATTCTCAAATAGTTGCTAAGTAATGTTTCACGGTAGATATAAAAATAGTTACAAGTGTTTAGCCACCGTTCGACCGGTGGCTTGGCATTAAGTCATTTTTCTCTGCCACTGTTCAAACGGTGGCTGGGCATTACGAAATATTTATTTAATGTTTCACGGTAGATATAAAAATAGTTACGGAAAAATATAAGCCTTCTACCTATCAGTGGGGGGAGTATGTTTGCATGCCTTCATTTTATTGCCAGAATTCTTTCTATGTGCGCCTGGCTACCTAGTAAGTGCTGTCTCTCTTAATGCACAAGAGGCGGTAGCATGTTGTGCAGCGGACTGAAGATTTCACAACCTGGACAGGATAGTATTTGTAGGCCACAGCTGAGTTTTTGTGCTTGAATTTTTTTGTATTTATAAAAGCACACAGCAGAGAAGTTGTTAATGGGGGCATCTTATATCTGTTGGAGTTTGAGGCAGACATTTTGCAGGCCTTCCAGAGCATCAGCATGGAATAACTGCCCGCGGACTGCAGCTGGCCAGAATGCACCCATCAGATCACACAAACTTTCTGAAACTTAGGGATTTTTTTTTAGGGAAGGTTAACTGGAAGAATACAATAGCAAAACACGACGCAAGTGTTTACCCACCGTTAAACCGGTGGCTGGGCATTAAGTCATTTTTTCTACCACTGGTAAAATGGTGGTCAGAGCTCAAAGGGTTAATCACCCCAGAGAACCTTTTAAGTCTAAAATCAGGATGGCTGATCCTGACATCCAGAAGAGCAACACTCGAAATCTCCTTGCTCTTCCGTGTCCCACTGCCATGATATCGGCTCAATTGGTATGACCGTTGCTAGGAATGTTGGTTTACTGCACCAGATAATTTTTATATAATTGGTATGTAATATTTCATGGTATATATAAAATAGTTACAAAAATATAAGCCTCCTACTTATCAGGGAGAGAATATGATTGCATGCCTTTATCGCCAGAATTCTTTCTTTGTGCGCCAGTCTACCGAGTAGGGTACTGCCTCTCTTGATGCACAAGAAACGCTGGCATGTTGTGCAGCGGACTGAAGACTTCAGATCCTTGATTGGATAATCTTTATAGGCCACCGCTGGGTTTTTCTGCTTGAATTTATTCTATTTTTATGAGCACACAGCACAGATGTTGTTAGTGGAGACATCTTCTAGTTTCTCTGGGAGGTGGAGGCCTATATTTTGCAGGCGTCCCAGAGCCTCAGCGTAAAATAACATCCTGTGGACTGCAGCTGGTCGGAATGCACCCACCAGGTCACACAGTATTGATCTAGGAAATGTCTGGAGGCCTTGGTTTGCTGGGGGAAAGTTACATGGAACAATACAAGAGCAAAAAACGAAGCAAGCATTTGCCAAATGTTCAACCGGTGGCCGGCTATTAAGTCATTATCTCTACCATCAGTAAAACGGTCGTCGGGGCTCAAAATGATCAAACCAGAAAAATTTTTACATTGTAAAATTTTTTTTTTGAGCGGGAGGGTATAGTAATGATTTAGTGATACAAGTCCTACCAATTGATCCATAGCTGGGGAAGAGAAACAGTTTCAGTAATCCAACTCACTCCGTGCTAATTTCACCGAGAGCATTCTTAGATTTCCCCGGGTCTTAGTCCTAGCCTCAGTTAACTATTTTTTTTTACCAGAGTTCATATTACAATTTTGTTGTTATTATTGTTTTTCATTTAGCTCTCGGTATTATGGTTCGTATCTTGTATTCATGCCTATGCCTTTTCGGCTTAAGAAATTCCATGGGTTTTTGTCCTTAAGAAAACATGGCCCAATGCATAAAAAAGGTTTGTTGAATGCAGTAATTAGCCCCAAAGATTGTAACTACAATACCTGGCTACAGTTGAAGTGAAGAAAAACTTGGGGAGTTGAGTTAAAGTGATATAGGTGATAGTTAGACACCCGAAAGAGGCATGGCCCGTGGAACGAGAACAATCTACCTTCGGTAGGAGAAATAAAGGATTCGATCTGAAATTTCGAACACCTGAAGACTATATATATATATATATATATATATATATATATATATATATATATATATATATATAGTCATCCACAGACAGACTGTTCCACTGTATCAGAGCTCATCAGTGTGATAGACGTCCGGTTGCATATAGCTAGAATCGAAACCCGACTGAATTGGAGTCAGTCGGGGATTCTACCTCTAAGCTTTTGGCAGGGATGAAGGTGAATTTAAGCGTACTTATATTTAGATAAACATAGAGTGACTCGATTCGATTTACCGAAGAGTCTTGCATTAAAAATTCTCAGTTAGCCTGTAGAAAAAGACAATATTTATAAATATAAAAGACAATAAGAAAACTGTAATATTAGACGACGCATCTCTTCGAATGTGGACTTTTCAAAGCAAAAACCAAATAAATTTACTAAAACAAATTTGTGTGTTTGTTTTTGTTTGCCATGTCGACAAATAGGAAAAATATGTCTTTTTCTGCAGGTTTTACTCTGAGAATTTTTATTTTTTATTTTCCATATTTGTCGACATGAAAAAAAAAAATGCACGCTGATTTGTTTTAATAAATGCATTCATATATATATATATATATATATATATATATATATATATATATATATATATATATATATATATATATATATATGGTAGCAAAGTCATCTACAGTGGAACTTTAGATGATGAAATCATGCATCGGATTGCTAAGGCTACAAGTGCTTTCGGCAAACTTCGCCATCGCTTGTGGAATGAGCGAGGTATTCGACTGAATACGAAAATTCGGGTTTACAGAGCTTTTGTACGTGAATACCATACAGGTACAATATACGACAGCTTGATGTTTTCCATAAATCTCTGCAATCTGTGGAGTTAACCTTCAAGATAGGACATCTATCGTAGACATGTTTAACACGTGTAATATTGGAGGAATCGAGACTTTTATCATACAGTCTCAGTTACGGTGGACTGGTCATGTCTTGAGAATGTCTGATGACAGGATACCCAAGATACTAATGTACAGCCAGTTAGATCAGGGCAACAGGAATGTAGGACGCCCATGTAACTTTTCAGCAGTCAATATACCACATAACACCCTTGAGCGGGTAGAATGGAGATCAACGTATTTTAGTGGATTCAGCCGTTTTCAATCTGCTTGTCTGAATCATCTTCAAGAAGCGAGAGCAAGATCTAAAAAGTTAGCCAATCTAACAGTGATCTCATCTCACAATCCTCACACTTGCTCTATATGTGTCCTCCTTTGTAAATCACTGGCGGGGCTTAAGTGCCACTTAAGATCATCGCACAAAATTTCAGAAATTAATAATTTAAGCTGTCAGATCCTCATACGTCGAAACAGACGGGAGAATCCATTATTATTACTATTATTATTTGCATAAAGAAATATATATATATATATATATATTATTTTGGTCGAGCACTATGGGGAGAAAGCGCGAATTTGTAAACAGTGATTATTATTGGTGATAATGCATGACTCTCCAACCGGATAGAGTTCTCTGGGTCATGGGTGTGTTTATGGAAAAATAAATACGCAAAAATTCGCCTATATAAATATATTTTTTGTGTATCACCTCACAGATTAGCTCTCTTTAATATCAACGTGTCTGTTCCTAATTTAAATTGTTTTTCTAGTAACCTATATCGCAATGTCTACGTTAATGAGTGTTTGTTGGAACAGCAGGAGATCCTTATATCATATTCTCCTTCAAGATAGAACAAGCCGTTAATGAAAATGAACGCCATGGGTGGTTCGTAAAGACACTTCAAAGCTTAATCATTACCCAGTTCATCGAATTGAAATGCTCTCAATTGCGATGCGTAAAAATATATATTTACTGAAGTGGAATCCACTGGAGATGTAGTCAGTTGTTTTTTTTTTTCAATCTATCTAAAATAAATTATTCAAAGGCATCTAATGCGGTACATTTCAAAAGTAAGTCTCTTCAAAAAGTAATTACGTATTTCACTTGAACCTGCGAAGACAGATACAAAGTTGTAAACGGTGGCTAAAAACTAGTCACCGGACTTATATACAAGAGTATATGCTTTGTAATGCATTTTACAGGTCAACCACATCGCGTATTATGAATTATAAAAATTATATCAGCTGACATATATTATTTAATGCAACATGCATTAATGAAAAATTGCTGCCTAAATATACACAATATATATATATATATATATATATATATATATATATATATATATATATATATATATATATATACCCAAGTATAGGATTGGTGTATACGGAATAAATTGCAATAAACAATAAATACTATTCTTAAATGAGTGCTCACTACAGAGTAGTGTTATTTCATGCGTATATATCTATTGTTTGTCCATGTCTATCTGTTTTAATGCCCTTTCTGTTTTTGTTTGTTTGTTTTTATCTATGTATATTTGCCCGTATAAGTTATATTTAAATAAGTGCTTTGAATTCGTTTAATAACACTTTCAAACTAGAATATTTCCTGGTAAGCGTATCGGTGCATCTTTGTCAATGTATGCGTGTGTATGTGCGTGTCTTTATCGGTGTCTGAGTGTATGGTCACTTGTGTGTACCTTTCATTGTGTATGTGTTTTTTGGGGGTTTTTTTTAAGAGTCACGGAGATATTTCCTGTCTCGTTGCTTTTTCGACTGTGTATGTATTTAAATACGTCTGCGTGCTTATGTATTATAATCTGATTGTGTATGCATTGTCTTTTGCAAAATGTCATCCCGCTTCCTTTGTTTATGCTTCAAATGTATCTATGTTGTCATGAAGTTCAGAGCAACATTTGATCTTAACGTTTATTCCAACTTAATTTCAATAAAAACAAAATAAATAAAATGACAAATGTAGTTTTTCTTTGTGCCTCAATAATTTTATAATTTGAAAGTTAATACAGATTAAATTTAAATTTTAAAATGGGTATTTTTAAATTTGTAGTTTCAAATTTTATCGTATAATTTAATAGTTATTAGTTAGAATAAATTCTATTTTATTCCAACCCAACATTAAAGCATTAAATAATTATTATAACCTTAGTTCATAGTCAAGTTTTTTGAATTCTCGTATACTTGTATTTTGATTGGTCATTCCAGATTATGTAACAGCACTTCCCCTTAGCGTAGGGTGTTGGATAGATTTGAACATTTTAAAATCTTTTATTCTGCATTCTCCATCATCACTTGATAAGACAGCAGAAGTAGTGATTTTATAACATATTTATGTTATATATATATATATATATATATATATATATATATATATATATATATATCAGAAATGAACCCCCAAGCAAGGCAGGAGTGCCACTAGCACATAAGGGGTTACAGAGAATGAGAGTTTTTTAGGAAAAGGATAAAGAGAAGGATAGTGATCAAAGTCAAAGAATCAGAAGATGTCGATTGACATTACATTTAAATATTCGAAGATTATAACTATCAGGGAAGCAAGTGATAGGAAGGGAGTTCCACGGGCGGTAGGTGCGAAACATGAAGCTATTGGAGTAGAAGAGACGGCCACATTTAGCCGATTCGACAGTGTAAGGGTGGGAACGAGTTGTCAACCTAGTAGTCCGCTTAAATTCATATAATTTTGGAACCAGTGGAAGTAGATCGTCGGAGCAGTTGCCATGAAATTACTTATAGAAAAGTCAGAGAAGATCCACAGCACGTCTATGAGATAGCGGCTGCAGACGAGATGTCAGATCAGGACCAATCACATTGCATATCCGTCTCTGGATTTTGACTTGGAACTCGACAACAGCAGGACCATATTTGGTAGCACTTTTCCCTACAAGGACAAATGGTTGATTTGTAGATTTGAAGTTTGGACTCCGGCGAGGACGACCTTCTGGCGCGACACAGAGAACTAACTTTCCTTGCGATAGATGAAACTGTAGATTCAATGTAGTTGTTCCACTTCAGATCAGTATCATATATATATATATATATATATATATATATATATATATATATATAAAAAAACAGCAGACATTATATATATATATATATATATGTGTGTAAATATATATATATATATATATATATATATATATATATATATTAAAGAGGGAGTGTTAATATGTGTAATATGTGTGAATATATGTGAAATATAGTAATATAAATACACATGCATGTGTGGATGCTAATGGGTACAGATCTGTTTTTTATATGCTTATATATATATGTATGTATGTGTGTGTATAGAAAGTATTCCAATGGAAAGACATAAATTCATTTTATTGAAGTTTTAAAATTACTTTTATTAATATTTAATCTCACCTTTTCGCTTAATATTCTCTAATTAGAATTGTGAGATTAAATATTTATCATCTGGAGGTAATTTCATTTTAAATTGATAATTTTATTTAAATTTAAATATATCACTCTCTAACTATCAATATTGATAGTAAAATATTAAATTATAAATATTTGTTTGGATATTTATACACTGAAGTCATCACCTAACGTTAAACATTAACTGTGAAAACATTTAAATAAATTTAAATATAAATATATGTAATTATTTGTAAATGTATGTGTATGTAATTTATGTATGAATATGTATAGGTACCTGTGTATATTGATATATGTGTGTGCCTATGTGTGCAATTGCGCAAGTAAATGAATGTATGTATATATAGGATTTGCATAAGTATGTATGTGATATATATATATGTGAAAAAAACAAAATCTTTAATATTATCTTCAATTATTACTCTATTTTAATTCGAAACCTAAACTTTAAGTAAGAAAGATTAAACATCTAAAAATAATTACAAATTACATTCATAAATTAGATTCAAACCTATAAAGATGTTACCTTAACTGTCTTTTACAATATTAAAAGAGTACTATTGGTCGGGTAAACAAACTGTTATAGTTTTAAATTTTTCCATGATCTCTATGAATGTGTAAAGAAATACTGTATTTAACTTATATTACATCCCTAAATTATTTGTAAAAAAGTTAAATATTTAAATTGCTAGCAAGCAACAAATTAATTTCTTCGTGGTTTTTTAGACATCTAAATTACTATCAAACATTAAAATCTATTTTTAACATAAATTGCTAAAACCCATTTACAGCCTCTTTCTCTTTACTTCCCTCTCCCTCTTCTTCCTTTTTCCTTTTTCTTTTCTCTCTTCTTCCCTCCCATTTCAATATATCACTTCCGTTAAGCTGACCGTTTAAATAAGTCTGGTCACTCCTCCTCCCCCAATACAAAGTATGATTGAGAGAGATATTAAATTAAACCTTCCCTGAACTCTACCTTGTCTCTCTAACTACTCCTATTACACTCTCTGTTAAATTACAAAAACTTGCACTACCCATCAATTTTAATTTCATTTTTCGTTTGATATTTGGAAGTGCTATCTGATGATCCGAAGTCCTTTAAAAGGGCTTTGGTGAAATAAATTATTATAATGGAACCTTAAAGTGGTCTGTTTTTCTTTTAAATATTAGCTCTGGATTTCCATTGAGCTTTCAGGATTTCATCCGCCTTGGCATTACCCATACGGATTACCAAGTTTTTCATAACTTATATATATATATATATATTCTTCTTTCGTGTAATTGGCACATTCACGCAATTTACGGATAGGGTCCTCTTCCTTATCCACTGCTACAAATAGCCATATTGACTTATCCAGTGTGCTCCATGTTCGTCAGCCGGGTTACGATGTTGTGCTGTTTTAAACCAACAAAATATTTGCTGATCACAATTGAGAATAAAAACCACAGCCTCATTCGAAGAAAATCCAATTTTCTATCAAGAACGTCTACACAAACGTCATTGACCAAATCTTCGGAAATGCCAACATGCAGATTGATTGTCTGGGTTAGGTTCAAAATTCAAACAGGTATCACCTGAAGGAAGACGTGGCGTGTAATGAAAGAAAAAAAACATTTGGGTTCCTTATAAAAGCAGTTCATGATTCAAATTGATGAGGGACCAATGTTACCAATTAACATTTGTGATGCGAAATTGATGCGGTTTGCAAGATTTTGAGTGAACTAGATGCAATAACTGCACATTGCCGTCAATTTTAGCACATTTCCTCTTCAGGCATTGAATCAAGTGCGCTGCATCTGTGATTTTCATTTAGTACACCTTCTTCATTAGCATATCCCAGAAAAAAAATCAATTCTTTCGATAAAACCATGTTTACTCTGTGGAGTTACAAAAATATAGTTAATGAGATTTTCTACGTGGCCAGGCATTATGGACACCTTGTTCAATATTATAAGATCAAAGGCAACAATCAATTAATAAATAGAAACATTCGTAGAATTTGCGTAAAAATACTGTCTCTCATACACAGATCAACCGCAAAAAAACGACACAACCTTCAACATAAATATTATTAATATGATATATATATATATATATATATATATATATATATATATATATATATATATATATATATATATATATGTGTGTGTGTGTGTGTGTGTATGTATGTATGTATGTGTGTATGTATGTATAATTTAAATTTTCAAAATATGGACTGTCCAGTTAGTAAAATATTCATTACGGTTTTAACCATAACGCATTTAATTGAGATCCCTTTGTACGTGTGAGGCTCTTCCGGACTTACGAATGCAATTTAGCAATTTCATGCAGAAGAACGCCTTATTTTCGCTTGAACTTGATGTGTGAAAAGATTATTTCAGATTTGATCAATTTCTGTTTCTTCTCATCTTGATTTAGTCGACATCTTATCGTTCCAGATCTATGTTGCAGAAGAAATATTTTTTTTTAATTTCCACAATACAACAAATTAAGGCAGAAGATTTTTTCAAAAATAAACAAGAAAACTTTAAATTCATTTCCGGTGATGAGCTGAAGGACCACTAATTATAGCATTATGGGTAAATGGTTATATGATAAAAATTAATGATTTAGGTTTGAAATTAAAAAAAAAAACAGGATTCATTTTTGAATGAGGTTTGAAAGAAGAAATATATACGTCTGAACGTTCTACAATGTTATTTTAAATGCATCTTATTTCTTAAATAGCATATAAAAATATCTGAAACATTGGAGATCAGAGGATTCACCAACGTGTGAAAATCCTCATCAGAATAAATAATAATAGAGGATTGAAAACAATTATAACTGGGCATTTGTTTATCAGAGGGTTGTAAATAAGAAAAATGATGGCGCAATGATAGCGGCTCTCAGTGTGAAATCTGAGATCAGATTTCGAATGGCAGTCGTGTTTAGTACAATCACTTATACTTAAATGTTCCGATTAGCTCTTTCTCCCTAGAGTATCGACTCCATGAATCTTAGCTTGCTACTAGATTGGCAACAAGGTATCACCGTTTTACTATTTAACCAACTTGATTCTATTCTAATCTATTCTATTTTATTCTAATAGTGTCTTTGCCCACACTTTTTACCCATGAAACCCCCTTCCGTTTACTTGTTTCCCTTCCATCTACACTCTTCGAAAATTTAAAGCAATGACAGTCGCCATCTTTTGTCTTCCTATTTTTTTTCTCTACTGTTCTTTCTTTACTAAAGGCTTCTCATTCTATTTCCTCCTTGTAACTCCTGCGTCCCAATGGCATTATCGTCTTGATTGGGATGAAATTATATATATATATATATATATATATATATATATATATATATATATATATATATATATATATAATTCAATTTGAATTTAGTGCACCAGGTCTGTATTCGTCCCTTCAAAAAGTGTGGATGGTCCTGCACGAAGACTTCACCACTATAATCAAATCTCATGTGTCGTGGTCGGGCTGTCGGTTTCCTGGAAACTGATCTGCTTGGACCTCATACGTCGAAATCGACGGGAGAGTCGACTATATATATATATATATATATATATATATATATATTACAATTACGCAGCATTCCTTTCACTAAAAACGACAGAAAGGTACTACGATTAAGCTTTTTATTTCATTTTTCTTGTGTTCGAACAAGTGCTTTCCTTTTTGGACACAGAGTGTGTAGAAACTGCCCAAATGTTTTATAATTCCGCGCCCTTTCGACTATACTTTTAGCCATTATCAAGGATGATTTTATCTTTCACTTTAATTGAGTGTGTGCGTCGTGTGTATATTTTTAGTGTTATAGAGATGTTTTATTTTCCGAACACAGTTAGCACATTATGGCCGTGTTCTTAGTTAATATTGTTAAGTGTTTGATTTTTCTTTTTTATTATTAGAGCTTCCATTATTTTTAATCTCTTTTACAGGTCAATGATGGTATTATTTTTGTAGTTTCTACTAATATGTTTTGTATTGAGTCTGGTAAGTTTGTGTGTGTGTTTAATTGGGTTCTCATAGAGATATGATCAGGTAGATGCAAAGTAAGGTCTCTGCATAGGCATGTAGTCAAAATTACAACGAAGGAACATTATCTATGTGTTTAAATGCCCCTTAAGGATCTGTATTCCTGATCAGACCAAATTCATAAATAATTACATCAGTCACACGAGTTTGGCACTATTTTAAAATAACTATCGACCAGGCTCCGGGTAAAGTTTCGATATAGAAGAAGGCATTCTACTTCTCATTGTGGAGGATAGTTTTTCTAGTATAATTTGTCTTTAAAGTAAATGAGGTCTTATTTTATGGCAAAATCTCTTAGTAATACTGGGATTGTGCCTTACATTTTGTCTATATAAAATTTGTGAATTTAAAATTCATAAGTTGTGTGCGATAAATCCTTCAATGATCACTTGAATGAGTCTCTCGTTTCTCGCACTTCCTCCCTGCGGAATTATCTCCCAGTTGCTTGTTTTCTTGGTAACTACAATCTTCAAAAATATAAACACAGTCAATCGTTACCCGCTATCTTCTTGAAGCCTTTTTGTTCTCACGTCATTCGCCCCCATACCGAGTCTACTTATTCTTTTCCACTTTCACTCCATGTCACCTCCTACGTCCAAATAGTATTGTCAGCTTACCGTGGGTGGGGAGAAACGATAAGAAGAAAATCCAAATAAACACAATAACAATTGTACATCTCTTCAACGTTATATAGTCTTTTTTCTTTTAGACTTCACGCAACATGCCTTGTTAAATAATAGTCTAGCAGACAAGTATTTTTTTAAAGAATTGTATTTACTCTGGCTTCCTTATTTTGACCTTAAGTTTAGATGACAGTGTATTTGTCTCAATTTGTCTGAGACTGACTTTGGGGTCAACTGCTAAACAAAACAAAGGAAGTTGTTTTTGATTCGCTGAGTCGAAGGTGGGGATTTTAGAGAGAGTAAGTGTTTTCGAGGAGTAAGTTTTTACACATCTAACAGATCAGACATGGTTATTTCGTGACCCGGAGAGCTTCCTCACTAGTGGAGCTGATAGAGCGACCCAACTGGTTAATTAAAAATAAACACGTCATCGGGTTTAATAAAGTAGTAATTAGTGAATTTTTCATTTTACCTCCGCATCCAAAAAACATTTTGACAACCGACTGGAAGAAGACAGCCGAGAGAGAAGAATGCAGATTTGTTGTGGAATTGACCCTGTCAACCCAAAGTGACCCCGAATGTGAAGCGGATATACAACATACATTGTAATGTTTTTTTGTTTTTTTTTCATTGAAACCAAGAATGAATAATAAATTACTGAAGATATTACAACACAGATTCATCATTTAAATTCATTATTGATCCCTTTCTCCGCCTGTGGCAGATTGGTCACTTGCGTTAAATATGTGTCGTCACAAATGGCGATGTTTTGTGGCTATATTCACTAAGAGAGGTCGATTTTGGAATCGTGGTATTGCACTAAGTTTTTAACTTGGCGTTTGAGATAATAAATAACGACAAAAAATTGTATTTAATAAATCCTTACCATTCTTTGAAGAAATAAGTTTAAAAATAAGGTTTGGTTTCAGAATCGTCGTATGAGCATTCATTGCCAAATCAGCTTTCACTTTCAGTTTAGAAAAATATGTTTGTGTTTGTTTAGCTGTATATCAGCACCTTATGGGTCATTTTAATGCAGAAATTTAATTTTCTTGGGAGCATTTGTAATTTCTTTTATAAAACTATTTTGCTGGTAATATACACTATAGTTCAAAGAATTGTCCTGGGTTGAACTTGACAGGGGAGTGAAGAAAAATTAAAAAGAGCTCTTAGAGTTATTCGAAAAAGAATGGAATCAGTTATCAAACGTATACTTTGAGAAAGTTTCGCAACGAATGACACACATGTATGCTGCAGTAATCAATCTTAAAAAAGGATGTTTTGACAAGAGCAAAATTTAATCATAAAATGTACTTTTCTCTTTTTAAAATAAAATTTCGTGTAAAAATCATGTCTCAATTTTTTAACCATGTTTACTCATTTTCCCTTATTGAAACTAGAAAACAAACAATTTTGAGGCCAAATTAAAAAAAAAAAATACTAAGGTTGGCCTCAAACTTTTGAAATCTGCTGTATATATATATATCTTTCTTTTTACAAAAAATGTATCGCTGGTATTTTTACTATGAAAATGTATTAATGTTATTTTTACTGTAACATTTTTTATATTTTCATAGAGTTTTGCCTCCAGTTTGGAGGTTAATTATTTGCGCAGAGTTGAGGCCCTAACAGGTGCTATAGCCAGCACCCCGTGTGAGGTGGGGGTTTAGAAACAACAACAATTAAGTTGTAGTTCTAATCTCCTCAAAACGTCTTGATGCCGGTTGTAGTTTATCGTCACACCTAGGATAGTAGAAAAGTATCAAGGCGATAACAATGCAGAACTGAGCGGATATATCCTTATTTTATACATTTCAATATATCAACAGATCTTTAAAAAACTTATGTCTTTTTTTTTAGTTTTCTTTATAAGCTTTCAAGTTACCAGATGCGAGTTTCAGCGTATTGATATACCATTTGTTGGTGCAGGTTCTTTCTAAGATATTCCACAGAAGGAGAAACTTTATACTGTCGAGAGATTTGGTGTCATTTATAAAGCAATATATATCTATATATATATATATAATATATATATATATATATATATATATATAGGATTATTGAATTCTAGTTTTTCCTTTCAGTTATTTGTTCTGTGGTTTCTTGTTGGTATGCAGCTTGCGTTTAAGGAAATGATGCACAGAGGTCAGTTTTGATATGCACAGCAAGGATATAACGAAAAAGCTTAGTTCTTCTATTTCCATGAATCATGACCCTTAACGATCATGACAATCCATAATTTTCCTGTCCTCTCCCAAACCCTGTTCTTCTATCCATTTGCTCAAAACTCGTTTAGTAGGATTTGCGCTGTTTTTCTGTATCCCCCTTACCGTCAATTCGTCCTGCGACTTGGGAGTTTCAGATTTCCCAGCTTCCAGTAAGACAAAACATATACAAAACTCAGATAAACGTATCAATGCACAAATAACGTAAGAAATACAACATATTAAATATTTGTAATTCAAAATGTACAGAGTGACCTGTAAAAAAATAAGTGGTTAATTCAGAAAGACGTAAGACACTCGTTGCAAACTGGTGACGACTGTTTTGACTGATGAATCCAGGTAGAATGTCTCCACATATCGTCAATCACAATGGCGGATGTTCTTCTTTGGAAAGTACGATAACTTGACCCTTAAAATTAATGAGTTATGTAGCAATACGAGAGGAGCAGATGAAAGACGATAGCTGTCGACTAATAGCGTTTAAATGACAAATCACAACATCGAACAGAAATTAATCAAAGAACCAATCAGAGTTAAGTAATTATGCGAGAGTAGGATAATTATTCAAGATCATGAATATTCAATAGATTTATTCAAATTTTATTCAAGGTCATTTATTCCTGAAAGATAAAGCATTGATGATAAATTTGCCGATTTTTCTCTGGGCACTATTTAGTATTTCGTAACAAATACAAAATGATACAGACTTAGGAGTGTGAATCTATATGTCTTCTCAAATGGCTTATTCAACATTTACAGTGAAACGAGTCTGTGAGAATTCGAAGTACTAACAGGATTCATTATTGCTGGCTACAATTCTCACAGCGGTAAATGAGCAAAGGACGTACACTGAATGAAAACAACAGGAATGTTAACAAAAGTTATTAAAAGAAACCATGAAGAAAGGATAAAATGTCAGTTGCAAGGAGAAAGCACATATTGTTTTCAGAAAAAGAAACAGCCCAAGAGAAAAACAAAGTACAAAAATTTAATTATCTATAAAGTGCATTATCTACATTATTCGGACGATTGTCCTCATCATTGTCGCCATATTTATTACAAAGTTTCGGTCCTTCAATATCTGTCTATATTTCTGAGATGAGGTATTATGTATACTATTTACATTATTTGGACTATTGTCCTCATCTTTGTCGCCATATTTATTACAACGTTTCGGCAATTCAGTATCTGTCTATATTTCTGAGATGAGGTATTATATACATTATTTATATTATTCGGACTATTGTCCTCATCTTTGTTGCTATATTTATCACAATGTTTCGACCCTTCAGTTTTTGTCTATATTTCTGAGATGAGGTATTATATATATTATTTACTTTATTCGGGCTATCGTCCTCATCTTTGTCGCCATATTTATTACAACGTTTCAAGGATACACGTCACAGTGGATAAAGGCGTTAGTTAAATCCATTGATGTACCCAATGAATGTGAGTTCAATACCCGTTTAAGGTAGTGGAGAACTTTTCAGATTATCCATTATTAAGAGATAACTGATAACAGACATCCATTAATCATGACACGTGGAACTAGAACAGTGAGCAAAATAAAGTGTTAAATTCGACATTCCAACAACCTGAAGAAGGTCGGGGCGTACAAGGGCCGAAACGTTGTAACAAATATGTAAATAACGTACAAACTTTTTAGTACAGAAAATCGTGAAAGCCATGATCGCCCACATCTTGAATGGACACGGTAGATAAAATACGAACTCAAATAATTAAATAAGCTCATCATCTGACTCCTCTTAAACGACATAAACAAATAGAAACTATAATAAATTTTAAAAAAAATAATTAAATTTGTATTTTGAGAAGTAAAAAATCAGAAATATATAATGCTAATTTTATTATAAAGCTAGCGGCTCGAATTGATCAATCGGAGAGCAGTTTTCGAATCCCAGTCGAGCTCATTACATTTACTTACGTCTTTTGGGAAAGTTATGAATTCATCTTTTCTTTGTTAGCCGCCAGTCTAAGAGAAGGATATCCCCGAACTCAAACCATATCGCTGTTTTCTTATCCGCCTTCATGCCAAATGCTAGTAAAGGTAACTTCAAAAACAAATTCACCTTTGTGATGATGGGTGTGGTAACAAATTCACCTTTGAGATCAGGGCTGGCCTAACCTCAACATCCCTGGTGCAAAACGGAACTGCAAATCATTGCACTATTTCGCTTTGAATGTCACCATGAACCACAATTGCGAGATAGATTGTGATGATGGCGGCTCTAAAACAACTGAATAAAATTAATCAATAATGTTATTATATACTTAAAAGCAAATATTGTCTAAAGTGGATGGATTGAAGACGTTGCATTTTATATGATGATATTCAATCTATAATTGATGATTTACTCTGGAAGATAATTATGGGTGATTTCAGTAGGTAACGTTCAAACATACACTTAGTAATGGACATTCACAGCGAAGATTTCTTGTTCATGTTTACACAAGATATAATCTTAAAAACCATGGTTCAGAAGAAAAAATCCTTATAATTGGATTACATCTGATGGAATAATTAAGAACCAAATAGATTTCATCCGCACACAGAAAAAGTAAGTTTGGTTGCATCTTCTTGATAACACTGGTATATACAGGGTGCGATTAGTAAATTGTCGCCATTTTGTATTTGTAATTTCACCTATATGCGTTGTTTTTTTTTATTTTCTTTATTGAACATTATTGTTGAGTCAGTTGGGCACCGTTTGCAAGAAAAAGAGCACCATGACACAATTCACTCCACCAGAAATATTTCAAACGGTATGGTGTACTCTTTGGCATTCGCACCGGAAGCTCCAATACAAACATTTCAAGTTGTTTGTGTGTATGTACAGTGCCGACGATTCGGAAAAAAGTTTGGTGAGTCTAATGCTGATTACGAAGATAGCGCAGCTCAAAAAACTCTATCTGATGGTTCTGAAAAGAAAAAAAAACCTCAAGAATTTGTTAGTGAGGGCCTCGGATTCAATACATCGGGAGGCCTACATCAAGTGTCTTCAGGTAGTTCTGCCCTGGCTCAAAAGGGTGCCTACAAGAAGGCCCTATGTCTGGCAACAGGATTCTGCACAATGCCATAAAAGCAGGAGAATTCAGTCATGGTTGTCAGACAATTTCTGCGATCACTTCACCCATTATATCTCCCCACCATACTTTGCAGACTGCAACCCCATTGATTATTACATGTGGGGCGCAGTTGACAGAGAGAGCAACAAAGTTCCTTGTAAGATAAACTTAAGGCAAAGATTATGGCAGTATTCACCAACTTAAACAATGAGACCGCCCAGAAGAGTTGTAGGAGATTCCAAAGTCGTCTTGAGGCCATGCTTGAAGCCAATGGCAATTTTATGGAATGAATTTTAGTATTTTATTGTTTAGTATAAATTTTGTAATTTTATTGTTTTGTATTTCAAGATATTTTTGTATACTTTTGGTAAATATGTCGGTTTATTTCACATTTTTGCGTCATGTAGACAATAATTTACCTATCGCACCTTATATATATATATATATATATATATATATATATATATATATATATTAAAATTAATTGATTTAAAATATGTTTTTCCGCTACACAGTTCTAACCATGTTTCAAAAATAGAATATATATATATATATATATATATATGTGTGTGTGTGTGTGTGTGTGTGTGTGTGTGTGTGTGTGTGTGTGTGTGTGTAACAAAAAGGATCACGTCTGAGAAAGAAATATGGGAGGTGGAGTAATATTTTGTGCTAGTATTCTAAACAGTAATATATGATTATATATTTAAATATTTAAAAATTAAATTCATTAAATGTCCAACTAAAAATTAAAATATTGAAAACCTGACAACCATAAGCAATTATTATCATTAGATTAAACAGGTAAAACGTTTACGATTTTCCTATACAAATAATCTAATATATCTTAATTATTAAGTAAATCTTTAAATAGCTCACTGTGAGTTCTACGACAATAATATTAGGTTCGTGCAAAAATAATGACGTAATAATGTCGTTTTTGACGTATTTTTAACGTCAAAAAACGACATTATTACGTCATTATTTTTGCACCAACCTAATATATACGTAAAAAAAATCCCCTAAATAGTTGAGATTAACAACTTTTAACAACAAAATTCATTTTAACACCAAAGATGAACCGAAGGCAAGGATTCAATCAGCATTCACCAACTTAAAAAAGGAGACTGTCCAGAAGAGTTGCAGTTGATTCCGAAGCCGTTTGGAGGCCGTAGTTGAAACCACTGGCGGTTTTATTAAATAAATTTACTATTTAATGCTTGAAAATCATTTCTGTGTCATTTTGCTAAATATATCTGTTAAAATGAGTGTATTTTTCATTTTTGCGCCATTTAGACGACAATTTCCCCATCGCTCACTATATGATGAGGACGATAAGAGCGAGGTTTTCTTGGCCAACGAAACAAAGCTCTCTTCTTAAGTAGACCCCTGAAAACATTAAAGAACTTGAGGTTTAACAATGCTTTCAAATAGAAGTGAAAAAACTTTTGTTTTTATTCATGACAATGTAACTATCTCAGGGGACTCATATGAAAATATCTGTACATGAATTAGTGACGCTGCCAAGAAAAATCTACCACGGAAAGATTTCACCTTACCATATTCGATGCCAACCCCTAACAAAACAGGCTATAGCCAACAAGCGTAATCTAAATTATCGATTCTGAATTAAAATGTAAACGAAAGTTTTTAAATTATATGTATATCTTTATGTGAATAAAAAGTTTTCTCATTTTATATTACACCATTACGGATATTGTTGCGCTAAAGCGCTATATCATAGTGAAAAGGGTAGAGACGACAGCTTAATATTTCATTCAACATTATATAAAGCCTTCACGAGGTCACGCATCTCCTAACTAGAACACAATTTGTTTCCACTGTTGCAAGAAAATTTCGACTGAGCTGGGGAGCCGGTGTTTGCACCGATTCTGATTCAAAGCGGACATGATATAAGTCTGGTTATATTTTTTTTAAGCATTTCACCCCAAGCAAGGCGGGAAGCCACTAGGACGGAAGGGGTCACAGAAAATTTAGAGTAAGATCAGATAGGAGTGATAGAAGAAAGGATGAGTGTAGGGGATAGATCAAGGCAACTGGAGATGTCGATTGACATTACACTTGAATAGCTGGAGATTATAGCTCACGGGGAAACAGGAATAGGGAAGGGAGTTCCACAGGCGAGAGGTGCGAGACATGAAGCTATTGGAATAGAAGAGACGGCTACATTTAGGAGTTTCGAGAGTGAAGGGGTGAGAGCGGGATGCCAGCCTCGTATGGCGCTTGAACTCATGACGTCTGGGAACCAGCGAATGCAGCTCCTCGGAGCAATTTCCATGAAAGTATTTGTAGAACAGACAGAGGGAGGCGACGGCGCGTCTATGAGAAAGTGACTGATCAGGGCCAACTACATTGCATATCCGCCTCTGGAGCCTATCAAGAACCCCTAGGCAAACAGAAGGGGCACCAGACCATATATGGCAGCAATACTCCATGCAAGGGTGAATTGTTGATTTGTAGATCTGGAGGATCGACTCCGGGGAGAAAAAATTCCTGGCGCGGCTCAGGGAGCCAACTTTCCTTGCGGTGGACGAAGCAATTGACTCAATGTATTTATTCCATCTCAGGTCAGCAGTCCCTGATATCAAGTTTTCCTCACGTGTTGTAAGTTTTAGATAAAGTTAACAACTGACTTTTGGGACGTCAGTGTATATGTAAACTTAGATCGAAGTGATTCGCGATTTTTCGTCTTTATTTCAATTTATTGCTTTTATGTTATGATGTTTTTATCTGTTGTTACATTAAGAAAATCTTCAGTCGAATCTGCTGTTACAAAATACTTAGGCTTCCCCGAAATATTAAACTACTAGTCGGAACTCTGATGACCCGAAATGAGTGTAGGTGCTTTGATCGCTCTGGCTATGCTCATCTAAGAGTGATATATTGTTTTTGTTTGAGTTTTGATATGACCGAAATGGCGTGAAGACACTTAAACAGCGGCAAAATCGGTACGCAGATTCTTTAGTAAAGAAAAGCATGGCGATGAGACGATGATAAACCAGTTCACATGTGTCCTCTTCCTCCTAGAAACGATGCTGCGATTACTGTCCCTTATAAAATAGAGCGATACAAAAAAGAAAATTTACTGCTATGGGTGCAGTCTATGTTGCAGCGTTGGGACCTGAAGGATTGAATCCAGATACGTCACGAAAAGCAAAACAGCTCTGACGTCGACAATAAATAGTCTGGATACAAACATACAAAATATATTTCAAGACTAATGTTGTATCTTATCGGAATTTATATTACGGTAACTCTCACATCAAGAAATCAAGTGCAATGTTTAGCAGAAGAACGTGCCCAAACATCTACATCCAGTATAGCGAACTTGAGAACGTGGATGTTGCACAGATGTTTATTTTGTGCATTTACCCCCTGTAGAAGGCCCAGGTGCTACTCGAAGTAGAGAGTTATGTTGAGGATTAGTTTATATCGATAGGATAGAAAGATAAGAGTTAACTCTAGAGAGAACAGATTAATATTGTAGTGATCGTGGAAACATCATCTGGGAAGCCTGTCCTTCAAGAGAATGGTTTGTGCAAAAAAAAAGAAAAGAAAAGATGTTTAAGTGGAAATTCTTGCCGATTGAATGCGGAAGAAAATAAGAGATTTTTTATCTAATTTGTAAGGGGCATGGCGGGTCCTAACCGTGATAATTAAACCTGGCGGAACCAAGGAATGTAGTCCGTCCGAGAACATTCCATGAAGGTGGCGATAGAGGCTCACCACATTCAGGCTTT
>CAHIKZ030004817.1:1430000-1445000 GCA_903632075.3 Acanthosepion pharaonis | reverse complement strand
TCTGTCTAAGCCTTTTTTTTTGGTCAATGCAAATTACCTTTATAGTAAGGGATTTTTTTTTTTCATGTCGACAATATTGTTAAATTACCAGATCAATTCTGTGGACAACTATAACATTACCAACAAAAACATTTCGATTTCATTTTTGCCTTGAAAAAGTCGGAAGACGAAACGCGTCGGCAAAACCTAAGATTATTTTTCAATTGTCATTTTATACCAATCTGTATTGTCCACAGAAATGATCTGGGAATTTAACTATATATATATATATATATATATATGCATGCGTGTTTGTGTGTGTCTAATTGTGTGTGTGTGTGTGTGAGTGTGTGTGTGTATGTGCATGCATATGCGAAGCGAAATCCAGTTCTCGATTTTGCGAAATAAAATATTACCATGGCTTTCTCAAGTCTCCGATTTGTTAATTAATGGGTCATAACGTAATGGCCACCTAGTGAGTATCGAATCCACTACTCAGTCATATATCTTCTCGCGTGACAAGTTAGCTAACCATTACACCACGTCACCGTGCCCAATTTATGTATGTATGTATGTATTGACAAAGAAAGAAAGAATGAAAGACAGAAAGAAAAAAAGAAAGAAAAAAGTAAGAAAAACGAATAAAACATATTTACTCTTGCTTGCATACGAATTTTTTAAATATTGTTATTGCATACACAACAGATAATTTTAGTTGCTATTAGACTGTATGATCAGAGCCTGAAAACAAATTTTACATGATAAACTATCCTGATAACATCCGCGCCATCTATCTGGATTTGTTGTCTGACTAATGGAAAAAAAAATTGTGTGCGTGAGTGTATAGGAGTTTCTTCTCACACGCTTCTTTTGTTTTTCGGTGAACGAATTTAGGAAACCGGGGAAAATAATAATTCTAAAACAAATATAAACTCTAAACTTGAAAACGAAATCGAAAAAAAATCGCTTGATTCTGCCTTATTTATAACAGGTCTATATCTGCTGACAAGCAACTAAGAAAACAGACGAAAAGGAAATGATCTTTGGAGTTTTTTTTTTTTTAAATAGATTGAAAGGAAAGGAAGCCATGATGGAATATGGCCGACATATGTTGTCTGCTGAATCAATTTGTTCATAAAATAAACGCTAATGGCAACAAATATAACATTTTAAAAAACTTATAATTTCCTTTGATAAAACTGCAAACTATGTTTATTTGGCCGTCCCCACGGTAATCATGTTTACCAGGCGAAGAAGTCGCAATGTTTGTCATATTAGTATTGTATATCATTTATTTATTATTTGTCTTATAGACTGACATTTTCATGCCATAAATATCTCGGATCTTTCGAGGGAGATCGCAGGACAACAATTTCCTTTGAATTTCTTCTGCTTCTAATAATTGCCATGTCAGTTCAGGACGTGGACGGTCGTGGCTCTTCACAATTTCCATGTATTACAAAGTTTGTACTTTTTCTATATTTCCTATATCCATGTTCTAACAGCCATTTGCACAAACTTGTTAGTTGTGTTATGCGTCGCTTCCATCTACCCCAGTATATCATTTGAGTGTCAAATTTTCTCAACCCTCTATTCTGGTTACGTGTCATAGAAAGTCCAACCGTCTCTTTCTGATTCTACGTAAAAGTAGTTTTTTCATGTTTCCATCTCCACTGAAACTTAGACGTTGGTCTCATGTTCAATCCATGGTATTCTCTATATGCTTCTGTAGATAATTTTCGTTGTCTCATGTCTCTTCATCATCTGGGAGCATACTGTCCAGCATTTACTGCCATATAAGAGATCATATATTATAAAACAGTTCAATAATCGTTTCTTTTTTTAAATAATATTTATGTTCATTAATGTTTAGCTTTTGGAAGCCATATTTTGCGTTTGCAATGCACCTTGAAATTTCGTTGCTAAATTTTGCATTCTCTGTAAAAACACTTCATAGATATTGTGGCCACCAACACTGAATCTCAACAGGGTATCGTATTATCTCAGTCTAGTTTCATTGTACAGATTGATTAAGTCCGGTGAGAAAGCACGCATTGTCTTACACCACATTCTATTTTTGTATATTTAGGGAATTAATTTCCTATGTATATACAGAAGATTTATCTGCCATTATACATTCTGAATTAACCTTCGGAAATTTGTTAAGGTTACTTTGCATTCCCAACAGTTCTCTGTAAAATTTTGCCGTGTGGCTCATTGGGTTGATTATTTCTTGGCAACCCTGTGATTGTAGCCGATGGTCTTCAAACATGCTAAAGGGTAATGGGGAAATTAGCCGTTTCCATACAAAAAGATAATCGGAAATCATTGACCAAACATCTGTCGGTTCATATTGTCATATCTCTTACATTTTTCTACACCAACCGGAAGTTGACCGCTCGTTGATCCAATGAAGTCTACAGAAATACGTTTTCTGCGCTTAGGCTCCACGCATACACCCGCTTTAACCGAAATAAAGCGAAGAATTTATTGACTAGTTAGAGCCACTGTCGCTCCAAAGACCAAAACTTTAATTCAGAGCCAAATGATTATATATTCTCTAATTAAAAGAAACTCAACTCAAACCAACTTGAACGTCAACACAGGTAAGTTGTGAGACGCAACATATACAAACCTTCATGGCAACACCCACGCTCTGAGAGAGAAACAACAATGATAGTCATTTACAATATCTATTTTAATTCTGACTTCAACATTCCCTCTCCCTGTTCCCTTAGTAATAGCAACAGATAAAGTTAATAGTTTTGTATGTCTGTAAATATATCATGCATTTATTTGCCTATATTCAGATGTATTTATTTTTACTTCATTTTCCGTTTGCCGAGACGGGGAAGAAATTTACCTCCACAACAGTAACAACAACAAAAAAAGTTGTCCAGGTCATTCATTTCCGCCTTCGCAACAATATTCATAAAATCCTTCTATTAAAACAGATTTTTTCAGGAAAATCGATCGCTCAAAGTCCAGTAACTTTTATCTCTCTTTCTAATATTCATGACAATTTCCTTCCAAACATTTCTTCAAGTAGATTTGAAAACTACCGTACGTACATTCGTATTATGCAACTTTTTACGACCTAATTTTGGAGCTAATTTTAAGGTGGTAGGATCATACAACAGGTATAAAATTAGAGTATGTATTGCTGTCTCTGGCTATGCGGTCGACCAAATTATGAATATATTTTGTGTAGTGGAAAAGTGCAGTTGTATTTAAAGATAATTTTGATAAAACTGATGTTTCGGCGAAGCACCCTCTGATGATTCTTGAATGAACTTTGAAAATGGAAGCCATAGTATAAATAGAAGCATTACTGAAAACCTGAATAATCTTTTTCCTCTCACCATTGCTCAGTTAGGAATACATAGTAGGGCTAACACAAAACGATTTCAAACTTTTCTCGTTCTAGCTAATAACTCCAAGTGTTTTTCAGTGACTCTTATAACAAATTGTTTCAAGACGGCTAAATGTCTTAATTGAAAACCTGGAAAAAAGAAACAGAGTTTAGTGTTATTTTTTTAGATATTAAACATTTTGTGGGATGGACAATTATCCAATACTGTTACACGATTTGGACAACTTTGCTGTTACACCCGATATAAGTATGAATCATTGTATATTTTTCTAAAAGACCTACGATAATCTTGTATCATTACGAACTATTGTTCTCATTTTGGTGGATATAGATGTTATTATAGGAACAACGTTTCGACGAAGTACACTTTGGTCATCATCAAGTGTCCATTGGTTTGCTGATATGGATTATCTGTGGATTATTGGAATATTTTGGCCGTGGGATTTCAGTTATTTTTGTTCCTGTTGAATTTCTCTATTTGACTTGCCACACGGATGCTATCCTATTATTCGCCTTCGTTGAAATTCTTTTCTTCCGCGAACTTTCATTGCAAAATATAATTCAACTATCGTTTATAAATTAGAGTAGCTTGTTACTAACACGGTACTGTCTGTAAAAAAAAAAAAAAAGATACGTTATTACATAAGCCAAAATTGCTTTAATTAAGGCTGGTTAAAAACTTATCATAACCCACTTTTGAAGTTATTATAGGAACAACGTTTCGACCAATTACACTCCGTTCATCATTAAGTATATATTGATTTCTTGATATGGGATATGTGTAGATTATTAGGATATTTGGGCCGTGTGATGTGAATTATGTTTTGTTCCTGTTGAATTGGTAATTGACTACCGGATCCAAGAATTCAAAGCAGATGGTACCTGGTCCAAACGTATAGATCGTTTTGAGATCAGAAAATTCTATAGAAAAATATCCAAGCTGCATAGAAAATTAAATAAAAGACAAATCCCCGGAAAGGAAATGGAATATCTTAGGAAATAGAAATAAACCTGTGTTGATTGCTGCTAGAGTAGAGAGGCAAGTTACCAATAGACGCTCGGGAACTATTCAAACATTTTGTGAAACGTCTCTTCCTTACTCGATTCAAAAACGAAATACTAGACATTAGATATCAAATATCTTCTGTTTCGCTCGATATATTTTAGCTTTGGGATAGATGATTAAAATAAAAATGTCTACAAGTAGAAAGAAACCACGTCATGAAGCAATGTAAATATCTACATGATGTTTTGTATCACAACGATTATCGGTAAACTAATCTTGGCTTTTATTTCTGGTTTTGTGTGTTCGATATTCACTTCGTGAGCAAGTCATTTGGCTGGACAATAAAATAGATTGGTTTGATTTTCAGCTGGTGCCCAAGTTCAGTTGTTCTATGAGAGAGTGAGCATAGCTTAATTAAACTATGCCTTATATTTCTAAAAGGAGCATCTTCAGACAAAATAATGGATTTATTGAGGGACAGAAAAAATAACTAAGAGAAAATAGAAGAAAATTACAACCAATACCAGATACTGTTTACATCAAAACGTCAAAGATACAGAGACGTTCAACCTTGAAATTTACATATTTAACAGCATATGTCTTTATATGTTAAACTTCACTGAGATTTTTATCGCTTTCAGTTTGATATTTATTTATTCAACTCTCCTATATTCTATTAATATTAATTTTCTGACGAAACGGGATATGATGTAGATCTTGGACGTGGATTTTCTGTAAAATTTTCCTTAAAATTTGTGCATTTCTTTCATTTTTAATCAGAACCGAAAACGCACACACACACACACACACACACACATACATATATATATATATGTATATATATATTGTATATACTTGCGTATCATGGAACTCAATTTTGAAGCTAATTTTAAAGCGGTCGTATCATAATCTTACTTATTATAAAACGCAGATTGTGTGTGTGTGTGTGTGTCTGTAACGTTTATATATTGGATCGAATTTCCTAAATTTTTTAACCGATTTCAACAAAACTTCACAGGACTACATAAAATTAACTTGTGGTGGTTCTAACGGCGCCGAAAGTGGGAAAAACATAATTGTTTTTTAACAAAATCAATTTGAAAACACGATTAAGACACACTGTGAGAATGAAAGGGGGACAACTCACCCACGAAAATGTAAACAAAAGAGCATAGCATAATGCACAAAAAGCCAAACTTGACGAAAACAAAATTTTATCGTCTAATGTTCATATTATTATTAAAGAGGAAAGATCAAAGTATTTTGGGGTATTTTTTTACATTTCTTAATCGTTCCTAGCACGTCTGAAATTTTCGTTAAAAACATTTTTTTTTTTTTTTGGTAAAAAAAAAGGACAGATAATCAATCATTTTCAATCATTTTTTTCGATTTGATAAAAAACATTAAAATCTGACTTTGATATTCTTTTAAAAACCAATTATCATTTTTTCAAAACTGATTTTAATAAAAACAGAAATTATACTGTTTATTTAAAATATTTTGAACCAAGCTTAACTTAGCTTCTGCGCCGAAAAAATGTAATTTGAAAATAAAACAAAGCAGGTTATAACCTTTCGCATCGCTTGACGATTGACGAAAGGCACATTCATGACGTTTAGATAACTTACGGGAGGATAATTCTTTCTACGGATGGAAGGAAGTGAAATTATTTAAGTGAACAAATTATTTACCTCGTTACTTTTAAGGAAAACTTTCAGCGCTCTAATTTTTTATTTTTTATTTTTTGTACTTAGCTTTCATTTTTACGTTTACGATGCTTTATGGAAAATATAAAGAAATTAAAAAATAAGACTGTTAATAGTGAGATTAAATTTCATAAGTAAAAGGTATCTAATTAATTTAGGTACCTTTCTTATGAAATTTTATCAGAAGTGTACATAAAATACTATAATTTTATGTACATTTATTACATTTTACTGTGTTATTTGTATTTCCATTCATTTTATTATTAATTTTGATATTTCATTTATGGAAAAATGTCATAACTGAGATTAATATAAAAATAAGATCATATAAATTAAAGTTTAGCAATAGTTAAATTTCATGAGATGATACTGTTACTTGTAGGTACCCTTCTCAGTTGAAATTGAAAACTCAAATTAACTTCTCCATACGTGTTTCGCAAAAGTAAAGGGCTTAACAGCGGAGAACAATGCTGAACTCAAATAATGCAACTAAATTGTATTCTGGTTGGTCTTCCGTACTTGATAATTACTGTCCGACTATAAACACAAAAATTACATTTCTTAATTACCATGGCTAATCTGATTGGTCCAAATTATACAATTTTCAAAGCGCTAGACAATGACAATCTCACACGGACATTTTGAAAGGTTGATGTTGCTTTTAACTAATGTTAAAATATTTTTAAACATTCAATTTAAAAATTTTTGAAAAATCTTTTTAAAATTAAAGAAATAAGAAATAATTGTATTAAAAATTCAATTTTCATTGAAAAAATTTTTTGCTTCCAGAAAATGTTGTCCATATTCATAAAAACAAATTAAAACAAATAAAAGCATTTGAAACTAAATAATATATTTGTTTTATTGAGTTTCGTATGTTACAATTCACAGCTGATTTTCAGGTACGTTGGCCAAAAAAAAAAATACATGATTTGCATTCTTCAAAGCCTTGTGCTTTTAACTACTGTAATCACTAAAACCGATGGTCTCGAATTTCTAGAGTTTTTCATAAAATTAGCTATGGGGGTGTTAATAAATATGAAAAAAATATTTCCGCCATGACTTTAATAATAATAAAAAAAACATACTATTATGAATAGTTTTTGAAAGTTTCATTAACATCTGACAATTATTTGTATTTTTGCAAGATTTTCCAAATTAATGTGTGTAAATACAAAAAAAAAACGCGCTAAAAATTATCTATGTTATTTACTACCCCTTGTTGCGACAAAGAGAAACAAGGTTTTTTAAATCAAAATTTAGAATATTCTAAAAAGATGGAATTTTTTTTAAAAATAATTAAAAAAAAAATTAGTCTATCCTCTTCATAAAAACATAAGCATTTTGACGATAAAATTTTGTTTTCATAAACTTTGGCGTCTTTTTCATCAGACTATGCTCTATGTTTTAGCGATTCCATGGAGTGACTCAGGTAAAAAACCCAGGTTGTGTGTGTGTGTGTTGCTTTATATATGGGATCGTATTTCTTACATTTTTCAGCCGATAAAAGAAACATCCACTTATTTTTTTTTTTTTTGGCAGGTAGTATTTCTTATTGTCTTGCACACTTTTTTCTTTATTTACATTAAGAATGCTTTAAAAATTCCATTTACAAGACAATTGTTTATAATAAAATTCTAATTCTATTCAATCGGGGGACTCATCATAACGATTGAAAACAATGTTTTTGTTTGAGTTTGGGTTTGACCAATTCGTAAAAAAAAACAAAAAAAACTAAGACATGCGTGTCCGTCAACATAAACAATAATCTAACTATCTCTACTGATTGTACGAATCGAAAAATCTGATAATTCTTTATCTTTAGGGAAAGATAATTCAACGTACTTTAGGGCCGTTTTTACAATTCCCTTTGCAATTTATTACAAGGCAGATCAATAAGGCATTGGTTCTATTTGAAAGTAATTCAATATTTAAAAGAAAGTATTAAGAAATGATTTAAAAATGCCGACGTAAGAAATCTGATAGACAAAAAACAATAATATTTCGAAGATGATAATTATTAAGGAAAGAACACAGTACTTGTATAAATTAATAAACCCAAATAAAGTTAATATTTTTGTATTAGAAACAACGATTGGAAAATGTATTCAAATCAGAATTCTAATTATGAATCACCACAAGCAAAATATGCAATTTTTTTACTGTATTCAATAAGTAAAAATCATAAATTGTAAAACTAAAAGATTACAGAAAGGCTACCTACATTTTTCAACCGATTTCAACAAAACTTCACTTTTTTTTTTGGCAGGTAGTGTTTCTTATTGTCTTGCACATTTTTTTTCTTTATTTTTACATTCAGAATGCTTTAAAAATTCCATTTACAAGACAATTGTTTATAATAAAATTCTATTCATCAATCGATAGACTCATAACGTTTGAATTTGGGTTTGACAAATTCGTAAAAAAAACAAAAAAAAACCTTAGACATGTGTGTCCGTCAACCTTAAACAATAATATTTGTCAATTTTATTTTTCAGTTTTTATGATGGTCGATACTTGATCTATCTCTTACTGTTACATCCCCGGGCAACGCCGGGCTCTACTGCTAGTGAGATATAAACTTACTGCTGGTGCTGACCAAACTATATATCCATGTAGTGTAGTCAAATTAGCTTCAAAAGTATCTCTTCAAAGCCCATACTATATATTAACCAAACAAGAAAAGCAACCCCCAATTGGAAGAATAGTAAGCAAATATAGCAAATAAATAGGAAAACAAATACAAGAATTAGATAAATATAGAATGAAAAGATTACAAATGCAGGCATAAAAATAAATTTAATAATAGTCAAAAACAAGTAATTGCGATATATACGCGACTTTTGAAGACCTAATTTTGAAGCTAGTTTATATCCCTTGTATTACGTGATGCACGAGGTATAAAGTTAGTGCATGTACTGCTGGCCCTCGCTAGGCCGTTGACCAAACTATATATCAATTTTCTGCAATCAAAAGGTACAGTTGTATTTAAAATAAACATGGTTTTGATAAAACTGATGTTTTACTTAACTGTATCCAATAATAATGCATGTAATATTCACATATTAGTATCGCATTACAAAATAGAAACATAATGAATATGTATCAATTCCATTGTTTACGTTTATAAGATGTTTAGCTGTTTCTCGTTCGGTTGTTTATGGCTGTAAGCGTTTATGCAATGAGTATAGCGTTACTAACGATACTTTTATCGTCCTCTTTTGCTTGTTTAACTTATTTAACTAGAAGATGGGTTCAAGAGATAGAGGAAAAGAGTTTATTGTAATATGGTCTCTCAAAAAAAGAACTCGCATGATACACGAGATACATGATAAAAACATTTTTTATAAGTGAAAATTTGTGGGTCGCAAGATATGCGAGATCGCACGTAACACGAGTATATGTGGTATATATCATGAGTATATCATTTTTTTCACTTTTAGTTTTTTTTCTCTCATATTTTCTAACACTCAATAACTTAGTGGCTTTATTCCTTTTTTGGGGGGGGGGAAATAGTTACATGTACTACGAATTTTGTTATTAATTAAAATATTTAGTTGTTTTTTATTGTTTTTGTTTTTAATTTGTCAACAATATTTTCTGTAATTTTGTAACGACATTCTATAGAACTAAAAGAAGAAGGTTCTTTTTGTAAGACCAAAATGGTTAATTCTGGCCATTTTAGTCAGTGATTTGTCAGTTCTGTATATTATACCAATTCCTTTAAAATTGGATTCTCAGTCTTCTATGCAAAGATAAGTCCTTGCAATGTCCATTCAGATGCGCGCTGATCGCTGGAGACTTAGAGCAAACATCCTAAAATGCACAGAACGTTTGCTTCAAAATTGCAGATCCAATGACTGTTTTGAAATATTCCAAATCCACTGTCGAATATTCGAGAGAATTTCGCGTGTAGTAATTGTTAGCCAGGCTCATCTTGATGATCATTACTTCATAGTAGCGTGTTTGACCTCCACCGGGTACCCCTACAAAGTTCGATATTAAGAAACCCAAGAAGAGTTGACAAAGCATACAATCAACCATCTTAACTCAGCGTGGATTAATTTTCATTGAAGCTGCACTTTTTAGCTATCAGTACAAATTAGTGAGTTCGGTCCTCATTGAGTGCGCTATATCATATTTGAAATTAAATAACTCAACAAGGGTTTATATTTGTCTGAATTTCTGAGATGAATAGTTATCCTTATTTTCATTATTTACATGCACTCTATAAAGGCCGATGGTTACAACGGCCGAAATGTGATAACGACAACAAAATGAGGACACTATCGCCCGTGCTATTGGTTTAAACAAATTGTAAATATTATAAAATAATGGAGATAATGGTTGATGAGATTGGTCTGATTGTGAAGAATGTTTCATGATATTAATCTGGTTGACCATTGCTTTTAAACAGTAAAAAAACCAGTAAAGGTTGGCATGTCCTGGAATCAATGAAGCAAAGCCAAATTGTGTCAAGATTTTTATCGCTCCGTTTCAGGTTCACCTGGTTTGGTTTGGTTTTTGTTTTTTTCATGGGCAAAACAGAAATTGTTGCTTCAAGGTTACTTGTTCTTTATGAATTCGTGATGCTTAAATATCACATTCGCACTAAATAATTATATATATATATATATATATATATATGTGTGTGTGTGTGTGTGTGTGTGTGTGTGTGTGTGTGTGGGTGTGTGTGTGTGTGTAAGTGTGTGTGTGTGTGTGTGTGTGTGTGAGAGAGAGAGAGAGAGAGAAAGGAAACGTAAGAGATATTTTGATCGACCGGTTTTTCGACCTCGTAACTTGTTTCATTTTCTTTTCTCGTGATTGAATCTCTCAAACCTCTTAAAGATTCGCTCGTCATTTTCCGGAAGCCTGTCAAATGTTCTTCTGAAATGAGGAGAATCTAATTACTTGTAGATTCACGGAAGCAGTTTCTTCTAACAAGAGATCGGAATTTAAGAAAAAATAATAAACTTTTGCAAAGGGAGAGAGAAAAAAAATTAAAAGCGGAAACAAACAAAGCAATTATAATTTTAATGCACCTGCTCTTTTTAAATGCAACAAAGAAAATTCTTTTTAAATCAAAAAAAAAAAAAAAAAAGAAAACAGAAGATAAAACAAAGCAAGCGCAACAGGTGAATAAAAAAAAAACCCTTAATGAACAGGAAATAAAGTCTTCCTGCTTCGTTGAAATTAAGCTCTTAAAAAAGCACCGTTTTTTCTTTAAATCTGTGAATAGCTGTTCGATGTTTTCTTTTTTAATTTGTATTTTTTTTTTATTTCTTATTTGTATTTCTAAAAGTAAGTAAAATTTTAAGTTTAAGATCTAAGAGATGAAAATGCCTCAAATAAAGATAAAATACAGATAAAAATAACTTAATTTCTCTTTGTAAGATTTTATAATACGTAATTGTGGTGTCACTCTCGTAATTATTTCTAAAATGATAATGATTAAGAACATGTTTTACAATCTTACATTCTAAATGGCCTCTTGTAACCGTAAAAAAAATCTGTACCCGTTGTTAACACGGGCAAGGAATGGATTGTTAATTCTCACGCATCCAAATTGAAGCATCTCTCTATCAATCGTCCGAAAGAGCTCTTCCTGCCTCCGAGCAGCATAGCTGATACTAACTTACATGTTGTGCTTTCTGGTGGTTACATTCTCGGCTGACGTTAAGTGGAAATATTATATTGAATCCACTAACAGATCTGATGCCAGATCTGCTGTTAAGAATATCAGTTCACTGTGTTATACCAGACAATTTTTTTGCCCTGAATGTATCCAGTATATATTTTAAGTCTACCATTCGCCTATGATTTTAATATTGCTGCCACATATTTTCCGGTGCCCTTGCTGTATACGTAGAGATTCTTGATGATATCCAAAGACAAATCTGTAAATTTATTGGTATTGACCTGGCATATCAGCTTCAGTAACTTCCACACCTCTATAATGTAGCTTCGTTGTGATTTTACATAAATGTTTCTAGTGAATATTCCTCGCCGGTACCTAAACTTTACGAATTTACGCACATTGATAAGTTGGTGGCTAGGTCTCATCATTTTAAAATTGAAATGGCTAGATGTAACCATATGTTCTATGTTAACACTTTCTTCTCTCGCACTTCTTACTTGTTACCTTAAAAAAAAAATGCGATGCCACGCGTTATCGTCTGATTTCTTAATTCCTGTTCTGTTATTATTCTTTCTACTTAATAATATTTTCTTTTTCTCATGAGCTCTCACACTCATTAACCTTTTGTGTTTTAGTAGGTTTATTGTCTTGCTTGGAACTAAATGATTAAAAACATTTTGGTACTTTGACATTTCACAAGCAAACTGTAAAATGAGAGGTAGCTGCTAATCTAGTACTGTGTAGAAGTTCATAAAAGCAAGTAACGGAACAGAAAAGTTCACAAAAACACTTACTATGCCTATATTAATACGAAAGACAACGGGAAGTCACGTTACGAAAGCGGGAAAGTGATTTGTAACGTGATTCCTGGACTGTAACGATAATATCGCAGGTTCTTCAATACATATTCACAAAGCAAGAAGCTAAAATAGAGTTCCTTGATTTAGAAGTAAGAGAGAACAAACTGTTAGCAAACTTCTTACGGTAACAGCTAACAAACTGTAAAATGATGAGACCTATGTGCCAATCTATTACTACGCTTCAATTCGTAAAGTCGAGCCACTAATGAGGAAAGGTCATCAGGACAATTAACCTGAAAATATTTATAGTAAAATCAAAGGAAAACTACGTTGCAGCTGTGGGATTGTGACTCAAGACGAGATGGTAGGTCATGTCCATGTAACATTGTATATTATTCTTTTGATTCCATCAAGAATCTCTAAATACATAACAGGAGTATCAGACCATATGTGACAGCAAACGTATAATTATTAATTATCCACTTTTAACGTATGGACAAATGTTCAAGTCCTTTTCTCGCAAGGGTATAAAAGAGGCTCGCATATTCCTCGCAGGTGGGGGCTTATACAACTTCCTGTCATACGGTTGTCTTGTGCGTTTGTATTATCAAGCTTAGCTGGGTCGATTTCCTCTTTATGTATCGCTGTATCTTCAGATATTTTAGTAGAAGCAATTTTTGCACTTGGTGACTATTTCTTGATCAATTTCTTGATCAACACTTAGCTGAACCTAGTTCCTTTGATATTCTGGTGTGACACCGACTGTAAACCATATTTTACTGACTCTTAAAATGAGATCAGCATAGATAAATTGCGCTGATATTAAATTCTATTATATGTGTGTGTTAATAAAACTATTAAATATCAATAACATATCTGTGTTATATATTTATATATAGTTCAATATTGTCAGTTTTACTTAAGGAGCCAGGGCTGAAAACTTGTTAGATCAGATCCAGGGCCTTCTCACTCCCTTGGGAGAAAACCTTTCTTTATTGACCGTGTCATCAGCAAGGTAGCCGTACTTACTACGCGTGGCTAATTGCTGGTTAATGAGGCTATTTAAGACATAGTTGGAGGTTTTGAATTCAAATTTCTACTTTTGCTAGATGTGTTGCCACCTAAACCAATAGCAATCAGTCTATTCTGCTATGTACACAAACTTAAGGATTCTTGCTAATATCAGATTTTAAAAGCATTTCGAACAGAGAATCTCCGATTTAGGTAATTATTTAATTTGATGTTTAGGTGATTAATTAAGTAGCTCTACATATATCATTACGTGGACTAACTTTATTTATGGTCCCACTATAAGATACGACAGAACTTGTGTGTGAAAGAATTCTAAAGCAATCTCGACAAATACATAAAGTCACGATGACTTATTTCTTTAAATAAAATGGCCACATCTTAATTTGAAACTAGGTAAATAGATGTAAGTGTTTGAAATTTAAGCCACACAACAATACATACTGAAGTGAAAAGAAACTCAACCAGGACATAGTAACATCGTAGAATCTCATTTCGCTCACTTTATTAATGACTCTAAAGATCTGTTACGGAAAATGACTCTAAAGTTGCAACAAACTTGACAAATACATTAAAACATATGACATCTCCTTCTCTGAACACATCTTAGTTGGAAACAATTTAAACGGGGGAAACTTTTTTAAAATTGAAACCAAAGATCTAACACAAACTCATACGTGAAAACACCATAGCATCTTATTTCGTTGACTGTATTGGTTACTCCTGAGCAAAAAAACTATATCGCCATTTTATATCATTAACTTTACAAATCTACTTTTTGTAAGAATGATTCATTGTAATATAAATTGAACTGCACCCCCACACACACACATACATACACACACACACACACACACACACACATATATATATATATATATATATATATATATATATATATATATATATATATATCAAAAAATATAGTTTAAAGTATGCTATGTTTCTAAGTGTTAAAGTCATGAATATCAAGTTTAGAGCGGATGAAGATATAAAGTGTACCTTGTTGTTGGTTGAAATATCTATTCGAACGAAGTAAATTTGGAATTCTAATCCACGTAATTTGTATGTTCTGTTATAATAAATACATTGAGCTCTTTTTGTGGATCAGTTTTAATATTCTATATTATAAGGTTTCAATTGATAATATACCAATGTAATATTAACTAACTATATATATATATATATATATATATATATATATATATATATATATATATATATATATATATATATGTGTGTGTGTGTGCGCGCACATGGCCTGTTTGATTAGGATGATATTGTTGAACTTAATTTACAAATAAGAAAAAAATATATTGGAAAATCTAACCCGAAGATGAAGAGAAACATTTAAGTAATTTCATCTTATGTAAGAGATTAAGGTTTATGCTTTTCTTTTAAATATCTTAATGACTTTCGTTAATTAAATTAATTGGATCAATCTTAATTTGCGTATCGATTTATAAATA
>CAHIKZ030004817.1:1407500-1425000 GCA_903632075.3 Acanthosepion pharaonis | reverse complement strand
TCGTTGACTGTACTTGCTACTCCTTAGTAAAATTTTTTTTAGATATGCCGACGTTTAAATTTCACATGAATATCGCATTAATAAAATCAATATACTCGACAAAATAACACCAGGAATAAAGATAGTCCACATAATGATAAAGGTTTGAGTACCTCAACGTTTTATAATAGTTAGCAAGTTTGACTGGCTAGATCAAGTATGACTGAACAGTGAGCTCGATCCTCACTGTGTGCCCCATATTTACGGCTTTGTGCCACATCTAAGTTAAGCTTAGAAAATTACCATAATGGTAAGAGCTATGTAAACCTGTCATAAGTCACTACAATACGAACTGGATCGAAAAGAAACTCAAGCAGAACATAGGAAGACCATAGAATCTCATTTTTTTACTGTATTGGTTACTCCTCAGTTCAAAAGAAATTTTCGATTTATAATTATTTAAACTCCTAACTAGATATCATTCCCTGCAATACGCAATAAATCAATATCAAGTTCAAACAATTCATGGAACAAATAATGCATCTTCTTTCATAAGCAGCAAAACATTTTAGAAATACATGGAACCACCATTGCCCCTTATTTCGTTGAGTACACAATCTTTTATATAGTTCAAAACCATATATTTTAACTAAAAGAAAACAGATATGCCCTATATTACACAGCGAATATATCAAACCTTACTCGTTTATTCTAGTTCTTACACCTAGTTTCAAAGCAACTTTTAAAGATGCAACCGTATAAACAAGAAAATATCATTCAGTATTTCATTTGTGACGCGAATAATTGTCCATATTCTTGTATTATTTCGATCTCTTTTCCCATTTTGGTTGATATAGATGTTATTGTAGACAAAACGTTTCGACCAAATATTCGCTGGTTAACATCAGGTATTTGTTGATTAGCTGATACGGGATATCTGCTGATTTGTTGGATAATCTGTCCCTGTGTTAACAGTTATTGTTTGTTCCTAGTGAATTAGGGCGCCACAACCATCTCCAAGGATTGAACTAACAACCTCTATATCCACTGTATCCATGGTGTGTTTTAGGATCATTTTATATTCAAAATCAGATGATTTTTGGGGATTTGGTTAACATGGCGGATTCTTACAGTTTTTCATAACTTACTTTTTTATTTCTTCCACGAGTAAGTATCAATTTTTTTTATTATTTTGCATTGTTGTTTTCGATTCATATCAAATTATCAGCCATTGAATATAAAAAGTTCAAGTGACGTATCATTAATGTCATTCGTTATGGAGGAGTAGTGAAAAACTTGTGTCTATAATAGCATCTATAACAACCAAGATGAAAAAAAATATTCCGAAACAATATAAAAATAATAAAAAATATATGTTGCAGGACAACGCACTCTAAAGTATTGTCAACATCTATCAATACATATTATCACAGTATCCTCTTATTTCGATAAATATATTAGCTGAAATGTAGTTCAAACAATTTATAGTGATGACAGTGATTAACCCTTTGAGCGCTGATCACCGCTTTATCGTGATAGAGAAAAATGACTTAATGCCCAGACATCGATTGAACAGTGGGTAAACACTTGCCTTGTGCTTTGCTATTGGTTGTCTTATTTTGAAGAGCCAATCAGAAAAGCCGTAATATTCTGATGTCATCAAACGTTATACCAACATGTCTGCGCTTTTTCATTGTGTTTTGAGCATTTCTTTTTGGATAAAAAAGATCGTTTTTACCATGAAGCGTCAGGAAAACAATGAGGAAGTAACTATTTTTGTAACTATTTTTATATCTACCATGAAACATTATATACCAATTATTTTCGTATTTTGACACAGGACCTCAGGGAGAAGTGTTTCAATTGTTCAGGAACGCAGAGCTCAAAGGGTTAATCATAAAAACGCAATTATGTCATGCAATTCAAACTGAAGAGGAGTCAAAATCCAGCAATTCAGGAAAACAACATACCCGCTTATTTCGTTCATTTTAATGTCAAAAGTTTTTAAGCGCCGTAACAGTTTAAACATGAAAAAGTCTATTATGTATGACAAGAAATCTGAAGACGTATCAACATTTATCAATTCATAGAACCCCTAAGGCCTCTTATTCCTTTAAGTACATAAGTTTCTCTTTAGTTGAAAACAATTCATAAACGCAGCACTATTTACATTATTCGGACTAGCGTACTTATCTTTGTCGCCATATTTATTACGACGTTTCAGCCGGATTGTACAACGGCTGAAACGTTGTAATAAATATAGTGTCAAAGATGAGGACAATAGTTCAAATAATGTAAATAGTGTACATAATAGCTCACCTCAGAAACATAGACAGATAATGAAAGGCCGAAACGTGATAAATATGGCGACAAAGATGAGGACAATAGTCTGAATTATGTAAATAATGTACATAATACCTCATCTCAGAAATATAGACAGATACTGAAAGGCCGAAACGTTGTGATAAATATGGCGACAAAGATGAGGACAGTAGTCCGAATAATGTAAATAGTGTACATAATACCTCATCTCAGAAATATAGAAAGATACTAAAGAACGCAGGTATGATTTTTAATGCATACTTCAGCGTAGACAAATATGGCAATATTGAAAACCATCAGTTTCTTCTTTTGTTGAATCCGTTTTGCTACTCTTAATTTCATGAGAGTGTTTATAGATATACCATTTCCAACTCGGAAACAAGTTTCTTGCACGGTAAATGCAATCTGAAGCAATGGTATCATCATACATGAAACCACTGTAGCCTCTTAGTTCGTTGACTACACAATCTATGACTCAAAACACTTTCATATTCATGTTTGAACAAAATAATATGTCTGCTCTACCATGCAAAGTGAATCACAATGGCTGCTTCTTTCGTTGACAACTAATGTTATATTATAAGAATGCGAGCCTAACATTTTTCATAACTAAAATGACTGTTTATTCAGATCTGAATTCCGTCAAATTGAAGATTTTGTTTTTTTGTCGAAGACTTTCATCGAACGTTCGATCTACTTCTTGCCCGGATATAAGGGACTCTGGATTAAGAATCGTATGTACTGCGTTTATATAACACACGATGACAATTAATTGAAGATCCTAAGTTTAGCTTGTTATGTGTTGCAAGCTAATCTTAGGATTCTGTTGGTGTTGGTAAAATATCCGCTATCTTTTGAGCACCGATTTGGCCTTTAGTGGTTATGAGGACACGTCGTTACTAAAGCGCTCCACCCATTGTATTCTCAGAATCCTCCTGCAGATTCATATTTCTAATGCCGCAAATTCTAACTTGTGTGTGCATATTAACGATCATACATTTCTATGTTGCAGGATTCATATTGCATAGACATTCAGCACTATTTCTCTTCAAAGAAAACTTCCTGTTCCTCAGTACTCTGCTTAGATTTGGTGAGGCATCTTTGAATATTTCAGTGCGGGGTTCGAAATTCGGTAACGCATTGCCCACCCGCTGTTATAACACACCCCAGACATTTCTACCATTCGTCCATAATGCTACCATATTTGGTCTGGTGCTTCTGCTATTCATCTTGAGGTTCTTGAAAATATCCAAAAAAGGATATGCAATGGAATCCAAACCTGACTTGGCTTCTCGACCTCAGTCACTTTTTCACCTGTGTGTGTGTGTGTGTGTGTGTGTGTGTGTGTGTGTGTGTGTGTGTGTGTGTGTGTGTGTGTGTGTGTGTGTGTGTGTGTGTGTGTGTGTGTGTGTGTGTGTGTGTGTGTGTGTGTGTGTGTGTGTGTGTGTGTGTGTGTGTGTGTGTGTGTGTGTGTGTGTGTGTGTGTGTGTGTGTGTGTGTGTGTGTGTGTGTGTAGAGAGAGAGAGAGTGAAAGAGAGAGAGATAAACATTTTATATCAGTATAACCTATATTAAGTTTCCGTTGATTTCAGCATTATTTTATATTTTAAGAGATAGATAGATAGATAGATGTGATCAGAATGAAATAGATAAATAGATAGATAGATAGATAGATAGATACATACATACACACATGCATACATACATATATACATACATACATACATACATACATACATGCATACATGCATAAATAAATAGATAGCGGTGAACAGTACATTGTCATTATCACTGGAACGCCCGGTCCATCTTCTTGGTAGATTCTAATTGGGATAAGTCCACACAGTCAATATTTGATATCATTTTGAGCGATAATTCACAAGGTTATTAGACTAAAAAATGATATCATTTTTTTTTTGGCGTGGGGGGCGACCCATTTCATAATTAAAAATAAAGCTTTCATATCTCAAATTTCCATGGAAACTTCATGAGCGTTCTTTTTCAAAAATGATAAAATATTGGAATTGTAACATAATTTCAAATTGTGATATTTGTCAATTTTTATTATTAATGAAATAATAATTAAATAATTATTTTTATTATTAATTAAATTATAATATTTTAGTTAATATTTTTAATGAATATTTAAATGAATTTATTAATTCAAAGTATTATTATTAAAGTAACACAGAAAATATTTGTTAATATGTAGATATCGACCCATTATGTCATTTTCTTATTTAATCATTTAATTTGATTACTAAAAGTTAATATTGAAACACAGTCTGCATTTCGGGTTGGTGATATTATATGGGGTAATTTTTTTTTATATTATATAATTTAATTAATAATAACAATTAACAAATATTCCAGTTTAATTAATGATATAACATAGCAGCTTTTATATAAACCATTAAAAAATAATTTATTTTCAAAGAAACATTTAATTTCGAAAAAAATTACCAGTGGAAGAATAATCTGCAGCTGAAAAAATAACAAACGTAAACAAAAGCAAAATTTCTGAAGTCTGGAAATTTTACTATGAAACTTCGAAGTCGGGTTAAAATTAATATTTAAAAGTTAAGTAATCTTTTCACTTAATATTATTAACGCGCTATTTTTTTTATATTAATATTTTTAATATTGAGAATTATATATAAAAATATAATTTGCTGTTTCTTAAATCTTTGAATTAATATTTCTTTTATAACATTTACTTTGACATTGAGCTCTCAGATTATTTTATATTATAATCTTTTAGTTTATTTTAAGCTTTAGCTTTTGTTCTTATTAGGCAGAGATAGATAGATAGACAGACAGATAGATAGATAGATAGATAGATAGATAGATAGATAGATATGAACAGATTGATATAGATAGATAGATAGATAGATAGATATGAACAGATTGATATAGATAGATAGATAGATAGATAGATAGATAGATAGATAGATAGATATTCTTAGAATTTCTAGACACGACGCTTTCAAAGTATTCAAAGATTTTTGATATACTGATGAAGATTTAATATGATCCCATAAACAAATATGGCGTGATCTTAATTGAAAATATTTGTGGAATAAATGACAATAAACTGCAAATAGAAAACATCCGGTCGAAAGCATATATTAATTGACGCAATCAGATTGAAGTAGTGATGAGTTTGGCGGGATATAGTGATAGAGAGATAGAGGGTAGGAAAAATTCAGAATTCTAGCCGTGTGAGAGGAAAAAGCTGTTGTGTTTGTCTGAGATGTTAGAAATAGCAGAAAGCCGTCACCAACTTTCACCTACCTAGCAATCTACCTACGTACAGAGACCGTTCATGAGAATCCTCCAAATAAACAACGAAATATTTTAAAGACACAATCTAGTTTTCATTTCTCGCCTTGGTGTTTAATATTAGACTTAGATAGATAGATAGATAGATAGATAGATAGATATATAGATAGATAGATAGATAGATAGATAGAAATGAAACAAATCAGACAGACAGAAAGAGATAGAGATAGATTGATAATACACTGAGATACAGTGATAGATAACAGACTGAGAAAGATAGATAGATATGAAGAGACAAGGATAGATAGATAGATAGATAGATAGATAGATAGATAGATAGATAGATAGATAGATAGAAATGAACTGAATCGGACAGAGAGAGATAGAGAGATAGAGAGAGAGAGAGAGATTTTAACACACTGAGATAGATAGAGGGATATGAAGAGACTGAGATAGATAGATAGATAGATAGATAGATAGATAGATAGATAGATAGATAAAATTGTACCGAGTCAAACAGACTCAGAGAGATAGAGATAGAGAGATTGATAACATCGTGAAATAGATAGATAGATAGATAGATAGATAGATAGATAGACAAACAGATAGATAGATAGATAGATAGAAATGAGAGACAAAGAGAGATAGAGAGAGAAGATTGATAACACGCAGAGATAAAGTGAGATAAATAGATAGATAGATAGATAACAGAATGAGATAGATATGAAGAGACTTAGATAGATAGATAGATAGATAGATAGATAGATAGATAGATAGATAGATATGAAAATGAATGAGACAGGTATGAATAGAATGCGATAGATAGATATATTGATAGATAAAGAGATAGATGGCATTTATAAAGAAATCTCAACGCGTTCTCGTTGATTTCTGATTCGTTTATTTACAGTCAAATAAAAAAAGCACTCATACCATGTCATCTTTTTTCCTATTTCTTTCTTTTTTTTTCTGATGGTTGGTTTGCGATACCAGACCTGACAGCTAATATCCGAGTCTTGTGATCATTAACTTACCCTATTAAATATATCCTATTTCAGAAACATAATGCTAGACATTTTATTTATCTAATCCTTAAAGTTTACATAAAATCCAATACTTCACGCATACACCATGTTACACATGGACAGGTAAGTTCATTTTTCGCCCGGGTAGTTGATTAACCCGTCAGCCGATGTGACGTATCGGTAAATAGACCCTATTATCTGCTAACGGATACAGAATATTGATGGAAGTCATGCATGGAGTGCTATTGGTTTTAAAATTGTCTAAACTATCTTCGTATAACTGTTTCCTCATATCAATGACTCTGAATGGTTTTAAGCAATGTATACTTTACGCTTTAAAGATTAAAATCATTCCTGACGTCGTATAAACTGTTGCTACTCAATCAAAATCATAGACCTTTACCAAACAAAAAACGCTTCAGTTGAATACTTCCAACAGTAATAAAGAATACATTGCGTAGCACTTAAAACAGAAATGGAAAATGATATAGGATGAAGTTGTTGAATTTTCACATTAGCAACCGAGATAAATTTTAGAAAGGGAGATAACCTTTAGCGAACTTGAGAATTTTATTTTTCTGAATAAATGTTTTAAAATACATTTTAGAAACAACTGTCTCGATGTCTAACCTGAAGTATTTTAAATAGTTGCGCTATTTCCATTGTTCGAACTGTTTTGCCCATTTTTATTGTCACATTCACAACATTTAGGCTGTTGTACCTTCTTCAGTTAACATTTGCTTGTATTTCGAACAGGACCCAGTTTAGTATGTATGTTACAAGCGTTGCACAGAGGAAATGGAATAGATTCTCAGTAATTTTGCTGAGCGAGCCAAGAATGTGAAGTTTATATGTCACCCCATTTCAGGAAGAAAAAAGTCATCGAAACCATCTTCTGAAATAGCCTTACCTTAAGGGGAGGCCTGTCTCACCTTTATATTTCTTATCGGAGCTACACGGGATGGCGTGCACAGTCTTTAGACATGTTCTCCTCTATGAAGACTCTTATTCGTGAGAGGTATCTGCGAAGTGTCGTTCAACTTTGGAAGTTCGTCCTGATGTTATATGGACCGCAGATCATTTGTATTTTCTTCGATAACCCCTTGACATAAGGCAGGCAGACTGTTTTCTGAGTGTTTTTGTCCTCCTCTTGTAAGGTAAGGCTTCAAGAACACCAGAAAGCTGTAACACGATGGGGAAGTGGAAAAATCAGTCGTGGCTGACCACATATGCAGAGAAAAGGGAGATCACCACCCTCTGTGGGATCTGGTTGAGATCATAGACAAGGAAAACCATTAGAAAATTCGTAAAAGTAAGGAATCAGCACATATGCTAGGCCACAAAAATCTCCAGAGCCGACCAAGCATAGAAATTAATACAATATGGGAACCAGTAATAAGGAGTGCCACAGAAAAGCAATAATAACAAAAATTTCAATATGAACTCTAGAAAAAAATTGATGATAACAGCAAAAACTGCAATATGAGAACTGGTCAATAATGATTACTGAAGACATAAATTTTATAAGTCCTAGAAATACATACACAGAAGTCATTTAGGACATATGACATAGGGGATAAAGTGATAGGACCCAAAGAATGTGAGTTCAATACCCGGTTAAGGCAGTGGAGAACTTGGAGAGGTGAAATAACAGGAGATAACTGACATCCATTAAACATGGAACTAGAACAGTCTACCCCAACGAGAGAAATAAAGGGTTCTGTTCGACATTCCAATCAACTGAAGAAGGCCGGAGCGTACAACGGCCGAATCGTTGCGATAAATATGGCAACAAAGATGAGGACAATAGTCCGAATAATGTAAATAGTGTACATAATGCCTCATCTCAGAAAACTAGAAATGCTGGGAACGTCAAAAAAAAGAAAGCAGAGAAATCCTTATTTTCAGGAGACACTCACAAGAAAGAACTGGAAATGTTACAAAGAATTATTTACGATCGTGTCCTTGAGAAAACTTAGCCAAGAGTTTTGAGGGATTAATAAAACTAATGTCTCATATTAAAATTTCTTATTGTTGCTTTTCTTTAGCTCTCTGTATTACTGGTTCGCATATTGTAAAGATTTTCCAAGCGAAGCTTAGATGTGGCACAAGGCCGAAAGCATGGGGTATCCAGTGAAGATCGAACTCACTTTTCAGTAGTAACTGATCTATCAAGACAAGCTTAACCATTCCACCACGTCGAGGTTCCCCTAGTTCCCATCTTGTATGCTTGACCGTCTTAGGAGATTTTTGTGGCTTAGCATGTTCACTGATTCCTTAAGCTTTCATATTTTCCAGTGCTGTTCTCTGTTTATTATTTCAACTTTAAATATTAGAGAATATCTCTGGCCCAATAGATATAATCGTTGTTTGAAGAGAATAAAAAGAAAGTGACTTGACCCAAAGAGTTGTGAGTTCAATACCTGGCCACTTAAAGAGTTGTGTTACTAAAGGGATAAACTGAAACTGAGATGTCCAGAATATTTTAGATAGCGAAAAATCTACCCTAGTGGAAAAAAAATAATGGGTTCGTATCGAAATTCTTGCGTATATCACCTAGTTGAGAACATGGCAATAAAGATGAGGACAACAATCCGAATGATGTAGATAGCAAATAAAGAAAGGAATACGGGAGTGGAATATAATAATTACCGTAATGCTGTCATTTTTGGATGTGCGGGTGGTGTAAAAGATAATAGCTCGGACTTATTTATCGGAGAGTCGTGTTCTAATTCTCGTTGGCTTCTTTATATTCACTTACGCGCAAAAGGAAAGGTAGCTATGGGTTAAATAGTAAGAATTTTATCACTAAAACATGATTATCTCCCAGAAGATGTCTTAGAATCTAAAAATAGTTTCTGTCTTTAAACAACCTGGAAAGCGTTGATAAGCCGTAAAAAATGAAACTATCAAACAATCAATAAAGCGACAAAGACGTGGTTCTACTAACAAATGCTAAAAATTCGATGGGCAAAATATAACGTAGATGTCTTATTGAAAATAGATACGAGAAAACTTCCATATACAAATTAGAAAAATACATCCAAAATAGGCTTAGATAATTTAACAAGATTACTAAATATAAAAGAAGCAAGGCAGTAATTAACGCAGTTAATAAGTTTGAGTGAAGTGATAGCAGAACAAAGACAAAAATCGTTAGTAAATATAAAAGAACTGGTTAGAATATGAACAGATAGGAAATTGTGGAGAATCATGACTATTCACGTCCTGAAAGGAATCAGTACATATAAAAAAGATATGACGCTCTACGCTAGGTTTGAAACGGCATCCTCTGCTATGAAGTCCCACATATCATCGTAAACCACTGCCTGTGTGTCCATCATAACTACAAAACGACAGCATGTTACATGGTTTATTTTTCCGGAATGCAGATCTCTTATTAAGAATCTGGCATCAAAATGATCTCAGCTTGTTTATGCAGACGCGGCAGGAATCCGCTTTGGGTCATAAACAAGTAAGAAACAGAAAGCAGGCCAACCGAGGCAATCTTAAACAAAATGTGGAAGATAAAAATACGCTGAGGGAACGGACAAAAACAAGAACGGTTTGAATAAAGTCGGCCAACGGTTAACTAACGAGTGGTCACCCCGAATAACATATTGACCTTTAAACCTGCTGCAAAACAAACTGAGCGAGTATAATATTCTGGTTAGATAATATTATGCATCGGACGACGCTTTTGAGACGTATTTCGTTAAAAATTAGATAAGTCTTTCTTTTTTTTCTCAAGATTCACAGGACATAGACGATGTTGTTCCTGTTCTTTATGATCTAGGAATTGCTATGCCTTCGTTAAATATATATATATATATATATATATATATATATATATATATATATATATATTGGAATGGTTTTCCGTTGCTTTCTCCACGGTTAAAAATTCAAATTTTTCCTTCTCCGAAAATAGTGTTTATCCAAGGCTAGAGTCCGCTCTACCCTGCTATTGAAAACCGTAGCTCGGAGTTGAGATTGGTTCATGCTTCCCTAGAAGTATTGATGCCAAAGTAAATGCAAGTGAGGAGGTGGCGTTTAAATTCGGCTCGGTGATTGAACTTTTTACGCATTTTATTTTGGTTACACTCACCAGTTTCCTTAAGAACGATAATGGATTGGATTCTCGTTGCCTTCTCCATATTTTGGAATTTCGAGATTTCCTTCTTAGACTGAGATGCCACTGAAGGTTAAAAGGTTCACTCTTTTCCGTTATTTAAAGCCATTCCTGGTGGGTGATCAGTGGTAAGACATGCCTTATTTGTGAGGAAGTAAACCTCAGTAACTAGAAAGGAAATGGAAATCATCTGTCCGATTTAATTTTTGACGTCAATATCCGTTACATTACCCGCATAGTTTTAATACGTACCCTGTTTCTTTTTACTGCCTTTTAAATAATGTACCCTCTTTCATTTTATCCTATATTAGCTAACGTACCCGCTTTGTTTTTACTGAATATTGGTTGAGTACCCTCTTCCTTTTCATCACATTTCTGTTCCCGTACCCTCCTCCTTTTCATTACATTTCTGTTCGCGTACCCTCTTTCTTTTCATTGCATTTTGGTTCGCGTACCTTCTTTCTTTTCATTGCATTTTGGTTCACGTACCCTCCATAATATTACGTTCCCTGTTTTTTTTTATCGCATTTGATATAACGTAACCACTTTCATTTTATCACATATTAGCTAGCGTACCCGCTTTGTTTTTATTGAATATTGGTTGAGTGCCCTCTACATTTTCATCGTATTTTGGTTAACTTACCCTCTTTCTTTTCATTGGATTTTGAATCACGTACCCTTTTTCTTTTCACCGCATTTTGGTTCACGTACCCTCTTCTGTTTCATCACATTTTGGTTCGCGTACCCTCTTTCTTTTCCTTGTAAGTTGGCTGACGTATCTTCTTTTTTTTCATCACATTTTGGTTGAGGTACCCACTTTCATTTTATTGAATAAAATCTAGTGTACACTCTTTCTTCTTATCACATTTTAGCTAACGTACACTCTTTCTTTTAATCGCATTTTGGTTGACGTATATTCTTTCTTTTAATCGCATTTTAGATAAGGTAGCCTCATTATAATTATCGCATTTTGGCTGAGCTCACTTTTTCCTTCTATGGCATTTTAGTTGAGCTACCCACGTTCTTTTTATCGCATTTTAAGTAACGCACACTCTTTCTATTTATTTATTTGTTTGACGTATCCTCTTTTCTATCGCAATTTAACTAACATGCCTTTTTTTCATTTTATTGCATATTAGCACACGTACCCGCTTTTTTTGTATTGAATATTCATTGGGTACCCTTCTTTTTTATCGCATTTTGGTTGATGTATCCTCTTTGATTTTATTGCTTTTTAACTAACGTATTTTACAAATTTTTAGCGAACGTGCACACTTTCCTTTTTGATTGAAGTACCTTCTTTTTGTTTATCGCATTTTGGTTCAGGTACCCACTTTCTTATCGTCGCACTTTGATTGGATGGAATACTTTCTTTTTTTCATCTCATTTTAGGTAACGTACCGATTTTATTTTCATTGCATTTTGGATGATGGGATCTGTCCCTTTTCATCGCATTTTAGCTAACGTACCCTCACTTTTTTCACGTATTTTGGTTGAAGTACCCTCTTCCTTTACATCGCAATTTGATTGTCGTACCCTCTTCCTTTTCATTTTGATAGACCTACCAACTTTCTTTTCATTGTATCTTGATTGAAGTACCCTCTTTCTCCGAATTTTGGATGACGTACCCTCTATCTTTTCATCGAATTTTGGTTGATGTACCCTCTATCTTTTCATCGAATTTTGGTTGATGTACCCTCTTCCTTTTCAATGCATTTTGGTTCACGAACCATCTTGCTTTACATGGCATTTTTATTTAGTCTATCCTCTTTCTTTTCGTTGCCTTTTGGTGAAAACTTTGATGTATCGATGGGATCGCTGGATTCTGCTGAATCATCGGACTTGGTCGGACTGTTTATTCTATACAATTTCACAATGAAATTAGTGTAAATAATATAGGGATTTGTAGAGACGGTGGTTTGATGGCAGTGAATAATTCAACCGGAAGCAAAGTTGACAAGTTGAGAAAATGGATTCATAGAGTGTTTAAATCTTTACACCTCAAGGGTAAAATTAATTCTAACATAAAACAAGTAGACTTCTTAGATGTAACCTTAATCTTAACCATGAATAATTTCCAACCCTTCTTGAAAAATAACGCTAATCCCATTTATATAAAACCTAATTCCATTTACCCAACGCCAGTTATTGAATATATCCCATCATCCGCTAAAGGCCGTATAAACAAGCACTCTTCTAGCAAGGAAATATTCGATAAACATAAAATTATCTATAACAAACTCCTTACCAACTGTGGTTACAGATCTTCCGAAATTAAATATAGAGAAAGGAGAATTATTTGGTATACAGTCCCCTTCAACAAATTTGTCCGTACCAAATTAGGACACACATTCTTAAATCTAATTAACAAATACTTCCCTACGTAGAGTAAATTAAGCCGGATATTCAACCGCAATACCTTAAAAATTAGTTATAGCTGTTCTAAAAATCTAGATAAGATTATTAAACTGCATAACAATAGAATACTGAAACTTCATAGAGATAATAAACACAACCTAAATACAAGTTCTAATACACCCCAGAGAATAATAAGGGCGATAATTCGCCTGAGTTCTTAAAGACTGGAACTACAGATGAGGATTTACAGCAGAGAGGGAAGCGAGAAGCAACAAGGCGTTTATTGTAGAGACATTTTGTATATATTTGCATAAACATAATTATGGATCCGTCTGTCTCTAAACCATGAACTTAATAGCAAAAAAAATATTCTTAAGCTATATATATATATATATATATATATATATATATATATATATATAATTTGTTTATTATAATTTTATCATATAGACAAAACCATTTTACTCAAAGATGAAGACAGAGATGTGGTTCTACAAAAGGCTGTTAAGAATAACATGTACCGTGTGTCTGAGCAACGACGAGATCTTAGAGAGGTTGCAAACAAGGAGGAGGGTAGTACTTAATATCAGGAAGAGGCAGCTGAGGTTTCTGGGACATATAATGAGGAAGAACGGCCCGGAGAATCTGATACTCACGGGTCGAATAGAGGGAAAGAGTGACAAGGGAAAACAATGCGTGACATACCTGGCGGACTTAAGCAACTGGATTTACAGAACGTGGTCTGTGGGAGGAAGCAGAGGGAAGGAGCTTGTTGAGAGCTGCAAGGGATAGAGGAAGGTGGAGAGCCATGATCGCTTATATCCTGAAAGGACATGACACATGGAAAATTATAAATCACCTCCTTTGATATATTCCCTACCTTCTTATGTACCTCTCCACTAATTAAATTATGATTCTTAACTTTTTTTTTCTTTTTTCATATGAATTACTGGTAATACTTTCAGATAAATCGTTTTACACCCATACTTATTCTACACGTTATACGGTCCAGGAATATTTCAAAATTTGATATAAAATGTTATATTAACATCCCTTATGTTTTTAGAGGAAATCACCACTTCTAAATATTAATCGACGAAAGACGTTCATTGATTACAGAATTAGTAGGGATAACCCCAACATAATGACATGCAATTCAGCTCTAGAATTTTTATAGTAAACCAAAAATACCATTCCCAATTTCTACTAGAACTACCGCTACAATTTTTATCTACTCCAACGTATCGCCATCTCCATCTTTCCTCCCCTACCTCTCACTCTTAGGACGCTTGTGTGATGATGTGCCTAAACTTTTGACCGTTGTTTATCGGCAAGAAAAATCTCTACAGACAAGTCAACATTAAACACCCAATCTATTCTTCACCAAACGGCTATCAACAAGCACTATGGTTTCACTTCGTCACATTTTTTTATGTATATTTTTCTTCTCAGACAAATGGAAAAAAGGAAGTGACGTTTCAGATACGGCTTGTCGACAAGCAGGATTATTCATAAAACTTATCGATTCTCATCCGTCGAAGTGCAGTTGAAATGCACTGAAACGAAGTTGCATCTTTGTAGTGAGTAAAATGGTTTTGTCTATATGATAAAATTATAATATATATATATATATATATATATATATATATATATATATAAAGTTTTCTATTTGGTCAATACCCTATAATTCTGTCGTATTTGATCCATAGTTCATATTTAGTCAGATGAAAGTAGAATAATGATTGATTCGTTAGGCGAGAGCACTCGGATCCATTGAACAGTTAAACAGTATATATCCTCACCCCCCCCCACTAAAGTCACTGAATAAATGAAATAAAATATATTAGAACGCTTACTGGAAATGCATTTTCAATTCTCTTCAACTAAACAACACACATACATACATACACATAACTAAACAACACACATACATACATATATACATACATACCTACACACACACACACACACACACACACACACACACATATATATATATATATATATATATATATATATATATATATATATATATATACACGATTTATTGAATGCAGTATTATGGTACCTATCGTCTCAGTCTCTGTTCGTCAGTCTTTACCCCGCCTTGGCCTGGTCCGATCTCTTTATGCCGTTCAGTGTAATTTTGTCACGTAACGAAGCTAAGCTCGTTCGATTTGGTCGCTGTAACTGAATTACGTAGCAAAAAGTTGTAATTTTAATCAAGCGATTCGCTAAACACTGGAAGAGAGGACAATCATTAAGAAAGGTGAACCAGTGTCGTATTTTTTTTTTTTTTTTTTGTTTTCTTACCGAATTTATTGTACTTACTCGAGTTTCATTTGGTCTCGGACTTCTGTTCGTCATTGTGAAAATAAAGGCGGACATTTGACATCGTTCGTTATGGGATAATGGTGATGAGGGTGTTAGGAATTTGGAATTAGTTGCTTTCTTACTGTTTTTATTCTTTTATTTTTTTATTTTTTTTTTTGGTTTATTCGTTTCTTTTCTTTTTATTTGCAGTTTATGTTGTGTTTATTGTGATTCAAAATATGTTTTTTATTCTATCATTCAACTTTCATTTTCATCCTTCTTTATATGTTGCATATGTCAATATTATTTTATGTCTCGTGTCCTTTCATGACGTGAACAATCGTGGCTCTCCACAACTTCCTTTCTTTTTATCATATTTTGTTTGATGTAGCCTCTTTATTTTATCATATTTTAGCAGATTAATTCCATTTGGTTTTATTGCTTTTTCTCTGGCGTACCCACATTCTTTTCATTCTAATTTGTCTGCCGTACCTTCCTTTTTTATCGCATTTTGGCTGATGTACCACCTTTCTTTATATTGCATTTTGTCTTAAGCACCCTCCTTGTTTATCTCATTTTAGCTGACGGAATCCATTTTTATGTAAAATAACATCTTTACAGTTGTATCAGCTCGAAACACCAATACCCGTACGATTACCGAGATAGGAGAGCCGAGTTCAAATCAAATCATATTCGTTGTATTCCCAAACGCGCAAATACCGTTACGTATTTTATTTGTAGCGTTCACTCTGGTTTGTCTTTTCACCAATTCCTCGACATCCTTTCTTACCTCCTTTCTAATTCATCGTCTCAGAAATTCCAAGTTGATTCTACATATAGCCGTTCTTTTCGGTTCTTTTGTCTTTAAAACTTCCTTATTAATCACATTGTCAGTCCAAGGTATTCTAACCATCCTTCTATAGATAAAAAAATCTGTGCCACCTCATCTCTCTTACTCTCTAAAGACATTGTACAATATTCATTGACATATACGAGACAGTAATTATGCTATTCTTTGTTTCTTCTGAAATATTCCTGTTTATTAATACATTGCTTAGGTTTTGGAAGGCATCTTTCTCTACTTAAACTCGGAATGAAAAATAAAAGAGCCGAGTTCAAATCAAATCATATTCGTTGTATTCACTTACGCACAAACACTGTTACGTATTCTATTAAATTCTATATGCCATGCCTCCACCTATGGGTTAACTTGAAGGAATATTAATCTTGTTTTTTGATCTTTAAGTATATATATATATATATATATATATATATATATATATATATATATAAAGTTACTTTACTATTCGCCCGCATAAAATAATTATTCTCACATTCCAAAATAAGTTTCAGTTCCAAATAAGCCATACGTGAATTCAATAATTAAAAAACAATTATAAGAGACTGCATCCTCAAATATAAAAAATGAACTATCTACTCCGCAACATACTTTGTCTCCTTCACAACACTCTACGTCACAACCCTTAATCTTCTAACTCAACCCAAAGAGCTGTGAGTTCAATACCAGTACACAGCAGTGGTGAACTAAAAAAAAAAAATGGAGAGTTGAGTTAAAGGGAAATCACTGAAACATCGGGAAGAGGCATGGCACGTAGATCTAGAACGATCTACCCCGGTGGATGAAATAAAGGTTCAGTTCTAAAAGTCTGGAGCGTAGATCGACTGAAACTTTGTGAATGTAGCATTGAAGATGAGGATAACAGTTCGAATAATGTAAATAATGCAAGTAATGAAAATATTTATAGAAAAGGCAGAGGGAAGCTATATGATGAAAATATGACTCATTTTTTTTTGTTAAAGGGATTTTGAAAAGGAACTGAATATTATCAGATACAAGGAAAAGGCTTTTCCTCTATTCAATTGAAATGTTTGTCGAATAAAATGAAATGAACGAAAGACAAGAATGAAAGAATATGCGTGATAAATTCATCAGCTATTTTCCAAGCAATCATATTTATTTAATATTTCTTTAAAACTATCGTATTTACTTCAGATGCGTCTCACCGTGTACTGAACTGAAACCACCTCGGTGAGAATGCTTTAGAAAACAAGCAATTTATAACAAGTA